>JBBPBX010016396.1:5482-16078 GCA_038048925.1 Garcialebias charrua
TATACAGTATAGGTGAAAACAGTATAGGAAAAAACAATCGCAAACCAGTTTGAGGCTTTAGCTGTGAACATCACTTTGAAAGGAGGTCAGCCCTTAACTGTTGTTGGTTGTTATCGTCCCCCCTCCGCAACACCTGAAGCTCTGTCTTCCCTGACTGAATTCATAGGAAATTTAAAACACAATGAGATTGTTATGGCTGGAGATTTCAACATTGATTGGAATAAGTCGACCCCCCTCTGTGATAAATTCAAGGAATGTTGCCTATCTCTCAATCTAACACAACTTATCGATTCTCCCACCAGACCAAACATAAAATGTCCCGAAAAATCTTCTACCTTAGATCTGTTTTTCACAAATGCACCTCACAAATTTCCTGGTATAGGTGTATTTGCTAACGTTTTGAGTGATCATTCCGTAATAGCAGCTCTTAGATCTACTAAACTTCCACCTGCTAAGCCCAGAATAATTCAAAAAAGGGATTTGAAACGTTTCAGTGAACAGTCATTCCTTTGGGATCTATCCCACTTTGATTGGCAACGTATCCTACAAATCAATGACGTGAACACCGCTTGGAACTATTTTCATGATAGTTTCATTTACTTTGTAAACAAACACGCACCTTTCCGGCAGTTCAGGATAAAGGGCCGTGACAGCCCCTGGTTTACTCCTGAACTAGCTGATCTCCTGCACTGGAGAGATCATCTTTGGGCCGCAGCAAGAAAATCACACTCAGACACTGATTGGTTGAAATTTCGGCAGCTAAGGAATAAATGCACAACTGCCATCAAAGCCGCAAAACGTAACTACTTCTTATCTCAGACCTCCAAAAATCTAAACGATCCTAAAAAATTCTGGAAAACCATCAAATCTCTCTCAGGCACCCCCCAATCATCTGACCTCCCATCACAATTTCTTGTTGACTCTGTTCCTGTGTCAAATAAGCACGAGATCCTGAACTGTTTCAATAAACATTTTGTTGCTTCTAGTTCATTATTTGACACAGTTACAAATGGAAAATCAGCCACTTCATCTAATAATCAAACTTCTACAAATCAAATCCCTCCTACAAGTCAACCATCAGTTAATCACACCTTCTCTTTTTCTCCGTTCTCAGTCAGTGAGGTAAATAAACTGTTAAATGATCTTGATCCTAAAAAATCTGCAGGTCCAGATGAACTTCCACCTTATTTCTTAAGGCTGGCTGCTCATATCATCACAGTCCCTGTGACCCACATCTTTAATCTGTCCATAAGCCAAAACACCATTCCGGATGCTTGGAAAACAGCCTTTGTTCTTCCTTTGCTGAAGGGAGGTGACCCCACCTCACTGAACAATTATCGACCGATCTCTAAACTCTGCATCTTAGCCAAGGTTCTAGAAAAACTGATAAACTCTCAGATCAAAAATTATCTGGACTCATTTAACATCTTACCTCTCCATCAATCTGGTTTCAGGAAAAAACACAGCACAACAACTGCTTCTCTGAAGGTTCTGAATGATGTTGTTGAAGCATTGGATGCTAAGGATTATTGTGCTGCACTTTTCTTAGATCTGTCTAAAGCTTTTGACACTGTGGATCATAACATCCTGTGTCATAAGCTCTCAGAAATCGGTTTCTCTGATCACACCATCGGTTGGTTTTCTAACTATCTTTCCAATCGGAGGCAATGTGTTCAACATAACGGTACTTCTTCCAGCTATTTAACAGTTAAAAATGGTGTACCACAAGGCTCAGTTTTAGGACCAACCCTCTTTACAATCTACATAGCTAATGTAGGTCACTGCATCCCTGATGCATCCTTACATTTCTATGCTGATGATACAGTTGTTTACTGCCGAGCTAAAACAGTAGCTAAGGCTTTCCAGTTACTGCAATCCGCTTTTGACATCATCCAGTCAGATTTGTTCCGTCTCAAACTTGTCCTAAATGCTGATAAAACAAAAGGGATGTTTTTTTCAAGTAGGAAGGCGGTTCCAACAGATCTTCCTCTGATTTTATCCTCAAATGGTGTCCCTATTGAGTTTGTTGATTCCTATAAATATCTGGGTATACTGGTCGATTCACATCTCTCTTTTAAACTCCACGTGGAAAACCTAGTGAAGAAATTGAAAGTTAAACTGGGTTTCTTTTTCAGAAACAGATCATGCCTAACACTGAATGTTAGGAAACGCCTTGTATCTGTGACTTTCCTTCCCTCCATTGATTACGGTGACATTCTCTACATGAATGCTCCTACAAGCACCCTGCGGATGTTGGATGTTGTCTATCATGGTGCACTAAGATTCATAACTGGCTGTGATTATCGTACCCACCACTGCACCCTGTATTCACTGGTTAACTGGACATCATTAACCTCACGCAGACTCTTCCACTGGTACACTTTCATCTTTAAATCATTTCTTGGTTTGCTGCCCTCATACATCTCCTCCTACATGTCTTTGCGTGAGTGCAGCTACAGTGTGCGCTCTCAGGACATGATTACCTGCAGTGTTCCATCAGTGAGGACTGAACTTGGAAAAAGGGCCTTCTCCTATTCCGCTCCTGCTTCATGGAATATCTTACAAAAAGATCTGAAGCTCTCGACCATTGACTTCTCTAAATGGTTTTCAGAATCTGTATGAATCCTGGCAAAAACCAATGCAGATTTGTTCCTGTCTTTGATTTTATACGTCTACCTTATAATGTTTTGCTAGTTTTTTGATACTTTGTTTAAAAAAAAAAAAAATGTATTTCTCTCTTTTGTTTTTTTCTCTTTTGTTTTCTATTGTTTATTGTTTAAGGAAATTCTACCATTGCTGTTCATCGTTCTTTAGTTTTAGCAGGTCGCTTTCGTAAATGAGCCATGAGGCTCAATAAGATTTACCTGACTAAATAAAGGTTGAATGAAAAAAAGGTGCGTGTGTTTATTTGCCAGTTATGAACGAAAATATTAGTATCATTTAATCACTGACTACATAAAATCATAACACTAAAAGCTGTCAGTCAAAAATTGCGTCATGAATAGGGAAAAAAACATATAAGTCGCTTTGGATTATACGTCGCAGGACTGGCCAAACTATGAAGAAAAGTGCGACTTAAAGCCCAGGAAATATGGTATTTTGGGTTGATGGCACAGGTGTATTTAGAAAATACTAACCTATTTACCATCTTTAACATTTTCTAAACCACTTCTCTAGTGGTCATAAACAGTGATAGGTTGGCTTATACTAGTATATAAAAAAAATTGTCAATCAGAATACAAGCATATAAACAAAAAAATGATCTGGTGACATATGACCCTAATGATGTATAATTTGACCCAGGAAAGAGAAAAGAAACAGATTTGCAAAAAAGCAGACATGTTAACAAAAATAAAAAGAATAATAACTTTGAAGGGCTTAGTGAAAGTGAAGGTTATTATTTTTAAGAGACCATATTTACGACAGCATCAAATAAGGAAGCCACACAACCTTGTGTGTCCCAGAACCTTTGGAAGACGTGGCTTCTTATCTAAAACGTCTCTCATCTTTGTTTTATCTGCTGTGGAAGGACAAAAAAAGGACAGCCACACAATCTCTGTGATAGTTGAGTAGATGTCTTCCAAATACAAAAGGCATAACTGTTTTTGTGTCTACATATGGGCTGAATTTAGTTTTACTAAAACAAACATCGTACCCTACCAGAAACGCAACATAAGAACTAACAATTGCATACACAGTGTTACTCACCTCAGTTGCCATGCTGACAAACAAGCCATAAACCATGCGTAGCTAGCGTCCCACTATTTGCAGCCCCACAAGATATGTCTGAATTCATCAGCTCAGAGTACACAAGTCCAATTACTGTAAGAAAGAAGGCTGCAACAAGCACAGCAAAGCCAATTATTAAAATTGCAGAGCCAGTGTCTGTGGTGTAGCTGGTCTGCTATGCTGAAGGTAAGTCATTAGGGGAAAATGTTTTATCTACCTGCTTTCACGACATCAGCATGCAATACAGCCTGACCTTGGTTTCACATGATGACATCTTTAGTTGTCTATTGCCAGAAAAAATAACTACAATCCTCAACATTTTTGATGGCTGTGTAATGCCGACATACAAATACTGCACAAAATACTTCTATATAACATAAGTTTTAAATTACTCATGCATTTTCATATATAACATTATGTTACCTTTCAGTGTTAACAAGTACATAGATAATATGAGCTGTGTTTTTCATTTTCTTGGTGCCAAAGAGGAGTCTGGTGGTAAAATTAGCTTTTTGGATACAAAGCAGCTTTTTATTGAGTATGCAACTAAATAAAGTTTTTTTTTTAAAAAGCTCCCTGTGAGGGTTAATAGAAACCCCAGACTATCTGAACTTTCACAGCTAATCTGTAGATGGCAGTGCATGAGAATAAATGAGCTGCACTTTCTGAGATATACAGTACTCTACAGTACAGTATATCATTATTTGGATTTTGCAAGCAGGATAAATCCACTTCCTCTACTACATCCATCCATTATTGTTACCAGTTGTTGTTTTTTTGTTTTTTCAGGTCACGGGGTCACTGGTGTCCAGATCTGGTAGGGCGAGATATGGGGACACCCTGGACATGTCTCCAGTCCATCACAGGAACACATAGAGACAAACGAGACAAAACATTCACTCTCTCACGCACACCTATTTACAATTTAGAACTGTTAGCTTATTTCTTTTTGCAAATCTAGCAATGCTTTGTAACGATTTCAGACATTTGCTAAATAAAACTGGTGTACAAACTTGTAACATGTTTTTAAGCATTTCATAGCCCATCTTCCTTAAATAGCTGAGCACAGCACAAAGCAACCATTGTGATCCTACTCTTTAAAAACATCCCAGATGGGTGGGGGAGCCATCCTCATTTCCTAGTAAAGATCACAGTGCAAGGGCCAAACATCATAGACTGGCATTTTGTCAGAGGTACATTTATTCATATAGGAGTTTCTTTTTTCTTTTTTTTTTAGGAGATGTGCATGTGGTTTTGTATTTGTCATCCTGCCAGGCTTCTGAGAGTGAGTTGACCTAAATACCAAATTTCACTTGTATGCTCTGAAAAACACGACATGTTTCAAAAATACTGTAACTGCAGCAAGTTGGTATTCAAAAAATTGAATAATGGGCCTTCACATCTATCTATCTATCTATCTATCTATCTATCTATCTATCTATCTATCTATCTATCTATCTATCTATCTATCTATCTATCTATCTATCTATCTATCTATCTATCTATCTATCTATCTATCTATCTATCTATCTATCTATCTATCTATCTATCTATCTATCTATCTATCTATCTATCTGTCTGTCTGCTGTCTGTCTGTCTGTCTGTCTGTCTGTCTGTCTGTCTGTCTGTCTGTCTGTCTGTCTGTCTGTCTGTCTGTATATACATAACCAACTACCAGATGTGCTTTTTCAGCAATTACGTGATTATCCGTTTGCTTATTTGTTTTACCCATTTACCCCACACACGAAGAAAATGAAATAATAATAATAATAATAATAATAGTCAGAGTCAGAGATTCTTTATTGTCATTCGCACCACATGTGGTACATGTGATGAAACGAGATTACCGGTATGTACACAGGGTCCCAGTTTCATCCAACTATAAAATGTAAGAGAAGAACAGTAATAACATCTAAGATATGAACTAAGAAAAACATCAACTAAAAATACACTAGGCAGTAATATCATAGAAAAACATTACTCCAAACAGCAGCACGAACATGAGTCTGTATGAACAGAGGGGGTTAAAGCTATTTTAAGCCATTTCCAGTCATATATATATATATATATATATATATATACAAAGCTGGGCACCGCTAATTAAAAAATTAGTTCCACAATTTCTAAAACGCTTATTAATTTTTTTAGGTCCACAATTTCAAAAGCACAAATGTCTTATGAAAATTAGGGGAAGCTAATCTAATCCGCTATTTATATATTTCTATATTATATATATATATATATATATATATATTTATATATAGCCGGCAGCGTTATCAATATTTGCACTACACTGCCAACTGAAAAGTAACAAAAATGATCCTAAAAGGATGAAATTACAAAAATCAAAGGATTTATTTAATACTTTACGTACATATATTCTATTCGGCCACGAAATTAACAAAAAATAGAATGATCTTTTAATCCCTAAAACCACGTTTAAATCTCAAATACACGGGTGTGTCGCCACCGCATTTATACATGAAAGTAACCCAAATACATAAAACTAACGACTCGCCGTCGAATGGTCGACACAAAACGCACAATAAAATACTCCGGCCACGTTAATTTGGCTTGAAACAGCTGGGTTCTCTAAGGATTTCCATTAGTAACCCAGCACAACCAACCGGCAGACACAGTTAGCGTCTATAGGTAGTCAACAGATTTAATGAAAAGTAACTAAAATACATAAAAATAACGACTCACCGTCGAAGAATACGACTCACCGTCGAATGGTCATCACAAAACACACAATAAAATCATCCGGCCACGTTAATTTGGCTTGAAACAGCGGGGTTCTTTAAGGATTTATGAAGACACCGAGCGCAGCCAGCTACAGAATTAGCCCCTGAGTTCAACTATGACCCGGAAGATGGAATAGTCCATTTTTAGTAGGGGGATAAAGAAATCGACCGTTTTTTTATTGCGTATATTTAATGATCGTTTTCATCGTAACTATAATTATTTTTATGTTAAATGTACATTAACAAGCATGAGCAATGTTAGTGATGTAGGTGACTGCACGGGGCGAGGCGGGGCCGGGGCCACTGCTGAAATGGGACCCCCAGGCATTTACCTACATGGTANACGAATATGCATCTCATTTTTAAAAAATAAATAAATAAATGAATACATGTACAGTACTGTACAGTCACCAAGCACTTAGCCTATCCTAATACAGTTTTTAAAGATGAAGGAGTGAGTTGAATTATAATAATTATAATAATAATAACTTTTATTTATAACGCACTTTACATCAAACAGATCTCAAAGTGCTACAATGAAAAATAAAATCAAGATAAAAATCAACCATAAATGCAACAAAGAAGAGGAACAACCAAGAGGATGGAGCCTCACAGATGATTGCATCAAAAACTTAAAATTCACAAAATGCAGATAAAATACTCAAAAAACTGGGTGCAATAAAAAACAAAAGCACAATTAATTATTTAAAAAACTGGATAAAAAGAAAGGTTTTAAGACCTTTTTTAAAACATGTCACGGTCTGTGGGGCCCTCAGATATGAGGGCAGGGCGTTCCACAGCCGAGGGGCAGCGCAGGAGAAAGCCCGGTCTCCCATTGTGCGAGACCGAGACCTGGGAGTGAGAAGAAGATGGGTGTTGGAAGAGCGGAGAGTGCGGGAAGGACAGTGAGGAGTGAGAAGTTCTTTTAAATAGGATGGTGCATTACCGTACAGGCACTGGAAGGTGAGCAGATAAATTTTGTACGTGATCCGGGCAGAAACAGGAAGCCAGTGTAGTGAACGCAGTACAGGAGTGATGTGTTCATACTTACGCACTCTCATCAGGACCCTGGCAGCGCTGTTTTGGACATACTGTAGTTTTTGTATGTTCTTGCCAGGAATCCCGAAGAGAAGTGCATTGCAGTAATCCAGTCTGGAGGAGACAAAGGCATGGACGAGCTTTTCTGCATCAGTGAGGGACAGTGTAGACCGAAGCTTTGCAATATTTCGAAGATGAAAAAAAGAAGTTTTACAGATATGCTTTATATGGCTTTCAAAGGTGAGTTGTGGATCAAAAATAACACCAAGATTGGTGACTGTATTGGAAAGAGAGATGTTCTGGCCAGAAAAAGTGATACTGAGGATTTTTTGTTGTTGAATTTGATGTGATGTACCAATTTGAATTGCTTCTGTTTTTGAACTGTTAAGGTGAAGGAAATTTTGCCGCATCCATGCCTTTATCTCCTCCAGACACGCTGTGAGTGTGGAAAGAGAAGAAAGTGGAGAAAATGGAGAAGCTGAAGAAGATGATGTAGATGGGGTCTCAGACACATTGCTACCCAGTTTAAGATACAGCTGAGTATCATCAGCATAGCAATGGAATGAGACCCCATAGCTGCTGATAATACACCCAAGTGGTACCATGTATAGGTTGAAAAGGAGGGGTCCCAGAACTGATCCCTGGGGCACACCACAAGAAACAGGATGGCTCAATGACTTGGCACGCCCGATGGAGACAGACTCTGTTCTGTCTGTCAGGTATGATCGGAACCACTCCAGGGCAGTGCCAGTAAGTCCTGCAAACTGCTGTAAGCGTTGGAGCAGAATGTAATGATCAACCGTATCAAAGGCTGCCGAAAGATCAAGGAGAATAAGGAGAGAGGAGGAACCACGGTCTGCAGTGACCAACAGGTCATTTGTGACCCGGACAAGAGCTGTTTCAGTGCTATGTGCTGTTCGAAAACCTGATTGAAATTTATCCAGTATATTATTGTCATGTAGATGTTCTTGTAGATAAACCGAGACTAATTTCTCCAAAACTTTAGCGAGGAAGGGAAGGTTGGAAATGGGTCTGTAATTTGCCAGGTCATGAGGATCGAGGGTAGGTTTTTTTAAGAAGAGGTTTAAATAATCACATAAAGTGAAGTGAAAGTAGCTCCCTTTATGTGAATGGAGCCTGCTGGGGAGGAGGGAGACAATTCAACTGACTCCTTAACTGTGTTAGGATAGGCTAAGTGCTTGGTGACTGTACAGTACTGTACATTTATCTATTTATAAATAAAATAAAAAAAAATATATATATATTTAATAAATAGATAAATGTACAGTACTGTACAGTCACCAAGCACTTAGCCTATCCTAACACAGTTTTTAAAGATGAAGGAGTGAGTTGAATTGTCTCCCTCCTCCCTGCAGGCTCCATTCCCATAAAGGGAGCTAGCTCCCTTTATGTGAAAGGGAGACAATTCAACTCACTCCTTCATCTTTAAAAACTGTGTTAGGATAGGCTAAGTGCTTGGTGACTGTACAGTACTGTACATGTATTCATTTATTTAAAACAATTTTATTTTTTTTTTTGTGATCCTACTTACGAATTTTCGACATACGAGCGGCCCGTAGGTACGGAACTTGCTCGTAAGTCGGGGACAATGGACCCCTCCCTGAAACTTAACAGTCACGTAAAGACGATTGTTAAATCCTGCTTTTTTCAGCTGAGGCGGCTGTCTAAGCTGAAGCCCATACTGTCCAAAAAGAACCTGTAGACAGTAATCCATGCTTTCATAACATCGAGGCTTGATTACTGCAATTGACTTCTGTTTGGAATCAGTCAGTCCTCCATTGCACGGCTACAGCTGGTCCAGAATGCTGCAGCCCAATTCTTAACAGGCCATTGAGAGCACATCACACCAGTTTTGGCCTCCCTGCACTGGCTACCCATTCACCTTCAGATCCAGTTTAAAATACTCATGTATGTTTTTAAATCTCTGAACAGTTCCGCTCCACCCTATCTCACTGACCTTCTGCAGCCATATGTCCCACGGCGCTCTCTGAGGTCAGCAGACCAGATGCTTCTCTCAATCCCAGATACTCGCCGTAAGCTCAGAGGTGACAGGGCCTTCTCTGTTGCAGGTCCGAGACTGTGGAATGAGTTGCCACTGAGTGTCAGGCAGGCTCCCACACTCATAGTCTTTAATAAGTCTCACTTGAAAACCCACTTCTATTGTTGTGTTTTTTTGTCTTACTTTCTGTCTTTCCTTTCCTTTCTCTCTATTAAAAAAAAAATCATATCGGAGTGAGAGGATGGCTATAAGGTGAGAAGGGAGGCCATCTATAAAAGAAAAAAAAAAGAAAAAAAAAGAAAACCCACTTCTATTCTCTTGCCTTTAACGCGGTGTGATTTGTTTTGATCCTCTATGCATAGTTCGCCATTTTAGTTAGTTTCTGTTGCTATTTGTATCTATATTTTTATTTTATGTTTTTCTTGTTTGCTGTGCTTGTTTGTTTTCTATTGTACAGCACTTTGGTTGGCCTTGTGTCTGTTTAAGTGCTCTATAAATAAAGTGGTATGGTATGGTGTATATACTCTGCTGTATGGAAAAGATATGCATGAGTTATGAGGAAGGCAAACAAGATTATAGCAGACAACACACATCCCCTAAGATCCTCATTTGAGTTGCTTCCTTCAGGGCGAAGGTACGGCCTTCCTTTATTCTCAAGAAACAGAACAAAATTTTCTTTCATACCACAAGCAATTAAATCATTAAATAATACAAACATATCATGAATTACTGAGCTCAAACATCTTTGCTGTAATGATGGATGTTAATGTCATGTTTGTACAAGTATGTCCTTTATGTACATGCCTGCTGACAATGTTGCAAACTAATTTCCCTACGGGGACAAATAAAACGATCTATCTCTATCTATACATAGCTAGCTCCATCTGGTACCTTTGTACTTTAAGATATTTGTTTTGTTGTGACATACATTTACCAGAGAAGCTGCAGCACCGTTGTTATTCTGCACCTTATGTAATTATGTAATCAGGTTAAGTTCAGGTCAATGGGATTTGGAAGTTAAACTTTTCCAAACAACACAGAGCACCCACCTGGGACACTGTGAGG
>JBBPBX010016396.1:17380-31561 GCA_038048925.1 Garcialebias charrua
ATAAAAACTATGAACTATGCAGACCTATGTAGTTTTTTTAATTGGGGAAAGCTTCAGTATTGAAATAAAACAAAGTTAACGTGAGTGTGTTTCACTCCTTGTACTATGCTGGTGAAGATTCTCAGTCATCCAGGACATGATAAAATCAGAACAAGCGTTCAATACAAAAACAACTGGACTTTATTTGTTACAGAAAACGTTTTGCCCTCTATCCAGAGGGTTGATAAATTTGATAAAGCCCTCGGGCTTTGTATAGACTTTCAACAAACGGTGTACAGTAAGAATTGATAAAGCCCTCTGGATAGAGGGCGAAACGTTTTCAGTAACAAATAAAGTCCAGTTGTTTTTGTATTGAACGCTTGTTCTGACTCCTTGTACTAGTTCCAGTTTTCAGATATTTGCAAAATAAATGACATGAAAACTGCTGAAACTAATCCTTTTGTTGTTGTTGTGTGTGTGTATAACAACCAATAAAAATTCAGTTTTATGTTAGTTTTGGTCAAAGTTTGAAAAAGCCGCTGCAGAGGAACCAAAGAGCCGTATGTGGCTCCAGAGCCGTAGGTTGCAGACCCCTGAATTAGAGGATCAGAAGTAACACTTCATGTGAAGTAAATTACACTTTGACAGTTTTAAATGCGCATTAACAAAGTGGACAAAGTGTGTTTTGGTGATGTTGCTGTACTAGCATCCTTCTCCGTCATTCTTGTCTGCCCTGCCCCGAGTGTATTATTGTTTCACTGTTCAATGAAAGCAGAGATCATCACCTCTAAGTTGCCAAGCTGCTCCAGTGAGGCTGAAGACACTGCCCTCAGTTTTCATCCAAGTATTACACAACAGCTTGGAGCAACCAGAGGGCCGGTGTGGACAGCATTTATGGCTGATTGATATGATGAGGTGCAGCGATGAGGTGCAGAGATGAGCTGACGTAATCGTCAGGGTGATCCAGAAATGAGTGACATACCCACAGATTAATGTTGGGATGGAAGAATTGACTGTTTGCCTGACAGTGTACAGTATGTTGTTTTGAATGAGGGCGACTGGGGAGGCTTGTGCACAAAGCCTCATCTAAACAGTGTCATTCTAACTAACAGCTTATTATATCACTTGTCATTTTTTGTCTTTCTTTTTTGTATAATCTGACAATATCCACAAAATACACAAAAAGACACAGTAAAGTTTTATAATGAAAGGCAGGTTCAGTATTGTTTTGAAACAAAATGTGAGAAAATGTATGAAAATGCTGAAATTTGTTGCATCGTCTCAACAAAATAAGAATATGATGTATCAATACGGTATTTATTTCATTCTAGACCTGACTAAAACTTTTGCATGACACAACCAATGTTATGATTGGCACCTAGCATTAAGTTATTACACATTGTTTGTGATTTGATTCTATTAATGACCTAACTTTCAATAATGCATTAGATATGGTGGAACTAGTCATGTTCAATATACCATACCATACCATACCATTTTATTTATAAAGCACTTTAAACAGGAACAAGTCCACACCAGAGTGCTGGTGAAATAATATTTCATTATAAATTAATTTGGCAGGTTTTACTCTTTTTTTTTTTCAACCAGACTACCTTATAACCCATTCAGTCTCCTCCAGGCTTCCACTTGGATGTGAAAACTGGTAGTGTCATTTTAACAATGATCTGTTTAAACATATTACATCTATTTTTGATCTAAGAAGAGAAACTTCACCAAATACATTTTAAAATAACACATGTGCACTATGAACAGTGCAGTCAGTCATTTTTCCACACTTGCAATACAACAATAACGATTTAGGCTAGCATCGCTGTGTAAGCATGTTTGCTCTGACAAGAGTCCAAGTCTATATTTTCACGACTAACAAGGTTACGTCAGATCCGAATGTATTCTTCAGGTCCAGAGGATCTGATTTAACCTTGTTAGATTGTTCTACCTGGATTATTGCGCATGCATCAGGACATGATCGTGACTCTTTTAATATTTATCTTTTTAAGTCGCATTCAGTATAACCTCATTGTCTGTCCAAAACAACGTATGTAAACCAAAAAAAAAACCTTGCTTTCATGCTCAACTCGTGCCTAAAGTTTCTGCACACATGTGCATGTTGTTTAAAGACTCAAACACAGCGCCTACTAGTGACCTGACGTGACAACTGCAGCATATTATGTGTTTTTTGCTTTCATTTAAGCAGCAACTGAGATAGGGTAGAGAGCAGCTCACTTGAGACCCAAAAGTTCCTGGTTCAATCCACAACCATTCTTACATGTCGTGGCGTCTCTGAGCAAGACAATCCCTGACTGCTTCCCAGGCGCCCACATAGCTGCCCACAGCTCCACCTGGGTGTATCCCAGGTGCGATGGGTTAAATGCAGAGAAATAATGTTGCCATTGTATGGGAACATACAGTGATGACAACACACAGCACTTAGTGAACAGAAGACAGCTTCACTAGCTCGTAAACATTAGCTGTGTTTCCATCAAGGTTTATTATTATTTTATTTTTTTTACATTTTTGGGCTCTAGTGGCCTTTATTGTAGAGGGAGAGGGCGAAACGGGTAGAGAGAGAAGGGAGAGACACTGCAGAAACAGCTCGTCGGGTTTGGGACGCGAACCTGCGACGCCTGCAGAGAGGCTCAGCCTCAATATGTGCCGCCCGCTTATCCCCCACACCAAAGCGGCAGCACGCCATCAAGGTTTCTTGATGCCTATTTTGAAGTATCACATCAGAAAAGGTGAATGGAAACGGCACGATTCGAATTAACTTCCTCTAATTCGCAAAAAAGTTGATACGCTCGCTTGAGGTGGTTTTTGGGTTTTTCGAAACAGAGCTGATGCGCAAAACGAGAGATGGAAACAGATTTGCCGACTCAGTTCTGACGTAGCGAACATTCACGTCATGTGACTGATCAGCTGTTTCCGCTGTAACATCGCTAAAACTAGTTGGCATGACAGAATAAATACAACTTACCCGATAGCAACACATTCCTGAAATATTCTCTCCATTTTGCCGAGATGTGTGGTTCGGTTCCTGTTTTCAACCGCTACTTCCTGTTTACTGTAGACATGCGTAACGCTGACGTCTGACGTAATGCCGCTTTGCGTGGCCTGGTGGATTTGCTTCAAGCCAGTTGATGGAAACACTTCTGATTCGCATTTAATTTTCAAAAATTCGCTCAAAATTCGAATTGAAAATAGATGGAAACACGGTTATTGCTGCAAGTTCAATGAAATAATCACCAATCCTCCCACTCCATTTTGAATGAGCTAGTTAGAAGAAACCAGTGGATTTAAAAGCATTACTTTGGAGCTGCACAACAAAGGATGTCACATGTTTTTCAGCACCCCCCCCCATTGTTGTCCATTATCAAGGTGTGAAGGCTTTGAAAACAACACCTGTGGTAATGTGTGCTGTCTGGATAGACATGCTAAAAAGAAATAGGATGGTAATTATGGAGACAACTGACCTCTGTGAACATGCACTCATCCCAAACTGAGCCTATTTTTGTAGCAGGTGGTCAGAAATCACCTTTTTTAGTGTTTATGGTGTGAGGACGAACACCACTGGTGAGAAAATGATTAATCAAGATGGAGTGGAAGACTCAGGAGGAGAGTCGGACTTTTATTGTTTTGAGCGAAACTAGCAGAACGATGCTTTGGAACACTGAAACAATGTGACTTACAGCAACAGTATAAGAAAAGTACAAGAGCAATCAACGTGAATAAATTATAACTCGGGCTAATTATTAGATATAAATTTCCCTTTGGGGATTAATAATACATGTTTGATTCTATTCTCTATTTCTCCACATTAATTTTTTATGCACCGTTCATTCAACCTTTATTCATGCAGGTTAATCCCATTGAGCCTCGGGGACTCATTTACAAGAGAGACCTGGTTTTAACAAAGAGTGATGACAATAGATAACAAAGACAATAATAGACAATCATAAAGGATGCATACAATTTGAGATGTTTTTTTGTTGTTGTTGTAACAAGTGAAAATAAAATGGCGTTTAAAAGAAAATGTAACAACTAAAACAGGTTAAAAAAAAAAGCATGCACTAAACACCAACAATGAAAAAGTGTTTTAGGTGGTTTTCAATGTCACTTCAACAAATCCCTGCATGGAAGATGAACAAGTTGCAGACAGCAGGTTTGTGTGGGTGTGCTCATGTTGTGCTTGAGGCGGGAAGCACACCACTCCCAGCTGGGTATTGCCCTGCAACTGACCTTGCTGTCTCTGCAGTAATTAGACAGCGGCAGGCGACTGCCTCCTGAACTCCTGCTGCCCCCTCTGTGTGCCGCCTCTCCGGTGGCTCAAACAATGAGTGTGAAAAGCAGGGTTCATACCCACCCATACATTGAAACTTGAAAGATAATATGTCATTGAATCCAACTGGAGCTACTGAGCTCACAATACTGTACCTCGCTCTGTGTTGATTGACACCGGCACCATCTCTGTCAAGGATTTTTTTTTCTCAAATGCACATGCGTTTGTTGATTAGAGAGCTTTTACTTGGTCTGTGTGTCAACATTAAGTCTTGTTAGGCATGCCTTGTTGGAACAATTACTGGTTTATCACCAATTGAGAACACGGCATGAGCAAGGTCAATTAGAAATTGCTTTCTATCCAGATAGCAATTTGGCCAATCCATGTTTGCTCTGAGGGTCCTGTGTGCTGTAATGGGTGATAAACCTAATGAATTAAACAAGGTTTTAACAGGAGAACACCCTTTAAATGCTGAGTTTTAACGAGATCTGTCAGCTTTATTTGTCTGGCTCAACTCTTATTAAAAGCTTTGAGTTATTTATCAAGACCTGTTGTCCTTCACTCAAATGGGCTTGCAAATGAAGCAAAGAAAAAAAATTGTTCAATAGCAAATCAGAAAGCGGTGAACTGTGTGACCAGGACCTGACACAGAATAAAAGAGGACACTGTGGACAGTGTTTTTTTATTTTTTTATTTTACTGGACCTTTGTTTAGTGTGTTTGGTCATTCTTTACCACCATTACAGCAAAACAAAAATTTACACATGATCAAATGAAAGTGCAAGGTTAAGATTTCAGATTATGGCTATGAAAATTCCAATTTTATTGGCACTATTCATAAAACTTTATTACTAGAATAAGACAGGTTTAAATCCTACAAACCCCCAAAATTTTTATGTTTGTTTATGCTTTCATGTTGTATTTAGGAACTGGTTCTCCAGGACTAATAAGTCAATGTAAACCCTTCCTGCCGACAGACTAAATGGATGTTTACACATAAACACGAGCGAAACAAAAGGAATGGCGGGCAGAATCATTCACCAACAGAAGACACGCTGTCTTTTGTGTGTGTGTGTGTGCAAACACACACTGTCTCTGACTAAAATACACAATATCACTTTCCAGGGACATTTTGCTCAAACATTAGCCTTGGTCATGGGCCACCAGCCAAAGCCCACACTGGCGTCCTCAGCGCTTCACACAGGGACTATATTCGGACTCCCTGACCAGAATTGACAGGGCTCATCTGTCCAACAGTCCATGTAATCTCTTTGAGAATTTGTGTTTGAGAGATGAGGATGGCTCACCCCCTGGTTTCATTACCTTTCCCTGACCCCAGAGACTGACAGATCTAATTGCCCAATCACTGGTTCCTCCCTTACCTTCATCCCAACCTCATGTTCCCTGCTCAAATGGCCAGCCTTCATTTATTGTCTGGATGGATGAAAAGACAATTCATTTGCACAGCAACTCTGAAACCTTTCATCATGCTTAAAACTATTTACTGGATTGAAAATGGCTTCTCTGTTCTCTTAAAAAAGAGCATTGCAGCGAAAAGATCTTCCAACTTGCCCCATTGCCACACATGTTGCATACAAATGTTAGGATTTGATAACGACTCACAGTAAATTAATTAAATAAACTGTACTTATATAGCAACTTTGGGCGCCTGTGGCTGAGTGGTTAGAGCAGTTGTCCTTCAATGCAAGAATTGGGGGTTCAATTCCACCAGCAGTTACATGCCAAATTGTCCCTGGGCAAGACACTGAACCCCTCATTAGCTATGTTAACATGGGCGTAAGTAATTGGATTATTCGGAATAAAATGCATCATGTAAATGCCCCATTCAGATCATTTTTTTGTTTATTCAGCTCGATTGGAATGAAGTTGTAAACAGAAAGAGACAAGTGGTTTATGCCGATTCATAATCCAAAAGGTGCACATGTTAACACTCAATCTGTTAATTATTTTTTCCAAACGTGAAAAACTGACCTGACTGCGCATGCGCGACCTATGTAATTTCCGCCTGGCTAATGCTAATAATATTAGCATGTCGCGGAAGCAAAACTGGTCGGTGAGCGACAACATTTCTACTAGAAACTTTGAAAGAACTCAAAATGATCTGTATCACCTGTATCTCAGTCAGGGAGTGCAGTAACATCTCCACCTTCATTAAAACCTGTCGCAGGTCCATTTTGGGCACTCAGGTTTGTTCATGTTCATCCCGGAAGTAGAACTTCTTCTTCTGTGTTTTTTTAAGGCAAGTTTACCACTCTGCGCATGTCAATACTTCTGTTCACAATAAAAGCCCACTGCATGTATGCACTCGTCGTGAACAGATTGTGCGCATGTAAACCAGCAGGTTCGGATGTTGTCAGTCCATACAATGAGCGTTATCAACTGTTATCATCCCCATATATAGCAGCGAAACTGTCCA
Organism: Garcialebias charrua; assembly: GCA_038048925.1. Classification (NCBI taxonomy): domain Eukaryota; kingdom Metazoa; phylum Chordata; class Actinopteri; order Cyprinodontiformes; family Rivulidae; genus Garcialebias; species Garcialebias charrua. The sequence goes on from JBBPBX010016396.1 coordinate 24,090, forward strand.
GTCTACCTCCTAGCATGTTTAAAAGAACATTATCAGCGTTATTATCGCTGTGAGTAGGCAGCATGTTTCCGTAAACCCCGAAGTGTTGTGTGTTTGTTTTTTTCAGCTTATGTACTGTAGCCGTTTTCCTAAACCTAACCTTAAACCTGACCCAGAGGACCAACCCTAAACCTAACCCACTTACTCTTGTGCCTAAACCTAACCAAGACCCTAAACCTAACGCCAGAGGCTTTACTCTAAACTTTAACACGTAGCTAAAGACGGAGCTTGCTGTCATCGATTGTAACAGTGACAACGTACCTTTAAACCTCCTAGGAGGTACAGGAGGGGCAATCTGACCGCTACGTATGGGGATGAAAATAACTGATAACGGTCATTTAATGCTTGATAATATCCGAAGCGGGTGTGTAAACAATACATTTGAATTATTTGATCGGAAAATATTTCAATCTGGTCAAAGAATTTTGCGCATGTAAACATGTAAACATGCGCATGCCCCATCGGTGTACTGTATTAATGTGATTTAAAAGCACTGATTGATTCAGATTAGTTTTGTAGAGATCTAGTAGAGTGCTGTATGACTGGGTAAATGAGGACACAGATTGTGCTGTAGAGCACTTTGAGTATCTTAATACAATAGAAAGGTGCTATATCTCCAGCAGTCCATTTATCTTTCTGTCTTATCAAGACACTCAAAGCCCTTTACAACACAATTTGTGGCCTCATTTACCCATTCATACAGCACTCTATTATATCCATACAAAGAATACCCAGTGCTTTATCACATTCATACACCAGTGGGACACACAACTGAGGCAATGAGGGGTTCGATGTCTTGCCCAAGGACACTTCGGCATGTGACTGCTGGTGGATTCGAACCCCCCACTTTTGCATTGGAGGACGACTGCTCTAACCACTCAGCCACAACCGCCCAGAAAATTATCTTGTTTAGTTTCACTAACAGCCAACGGTCTTGATTTGTTTTCAGTCAGTATTCTTTTTCTTGTGAGCATTTGTTCATTTGTCTTTTTTTTCTTCTTCAATAGATCATTTTGTGGGGCAGAACAGAAAAATGTCTGAAGGAGACAGCTGAAGAAATCACCCTCTCTGGAACAGAGTGTCACTACTTTGTGTGTGACGTGGCCAACAGGGAGGAAGTTTACAAGCAAGCCAAGGTGGTGAGAGAAAAGGTACACTGTGTTCATTTTGATTTAAACAAAATCATGCAATCTGCTGATGGTAAAATACAAGAAGAATGCTCTGAAATGTCTTTATTTTGATTTAGATGGTTTTTCTGCCAACTTCTCCTTATCCTTTAGTGTCTAAATGATATCATTTTGCAATTTTGCTCCCTCTAATCCCAGGTTGGAGATGTTACAATATTGGTGAACAATGCCGCTGTAGTTCATGGTAAAAGTTTGATGGAGAGTGATGATGATGCGCTTCTGAAAACTCAACATATCAACACCTTGGGACAGTTCTGGGTAAGAATTGCACCAAATACAACAAAACCATTTTGCCTGCCAAAAAAAATGGAAAAATCTTTCAAACAGATTTTCCAAATTTCTATGTTTTGATTATAGCATGCAAGTCTTTGGAGGAGTCCCAGACTTGCACAGTATATCATAACTACGGTTATGGCACGGGTTTTTCCAAGTTGCTTCTAAGCCCCTGTAAGATCAGAAGGGCTTTGAAACACGTGCTACTTTTCTATTTTGAATGCAGACCTAAAAGCTTTGTCAGATGCAGACAAAAATGTAAAGTAAATGGAAATATAGTCTGTGATGACACTGTTGTTTCTTTCATCTTTTTTTTCTTCCATTTTAACTTCTATTTTCATTTTATCTTCTCTGTCCATGTCTTAGACAACAAAAGCATTCCTGCCTCGGATGTTGGAGCTGCAGCATGGCCACGTAGTGTGCATCAACTCAATCTTGTCCCAGTCTCCAATCCCTGGAGCCATAGACTACTGCACCTCCAAGGCCTCGTCACTGGCCTTCATGGAGAGCCTCACGTTAGGTCTGCTGGACTGTCCCGGTGTCAGCTGCACCACCGTGCTTCCTTTCCACACCAACACAGAGATGTTCCAGGGCATGAGAGTCAGGTTAGTAAACACTTAAAACTGAAAAGGACGGTGGCCCTAAGGTGTAAATGAACAACATTTGAAAAAACGGAATTACATTTGAAAAAACACAACAAAAACAACAAAAACACAACAACATTGGAAAAAAACGAAATTACATTAAGCCAAAGCGAAAGTGACTCGAATCACATTAGACAAAAACAGAATTACATTAAGCCAAAGCGGAAGTAGCCAGAATCACATTAGAAAAAAAAACAGAAGTACATTAAGCCAAAGCGGAAGTAGCCAGAATCACATTAGAAAAAAAACACAAGTACATTAAGCCAAAGCGGAAGTGGCCATTATTCTGTTTTTTTCTAATGTGATTCTGTTTTCCATCCATCCATCCATCCATCCATTTTCTTCCGCTTATCCGGGGTCGGGTCGCGGGGGTAGCAGCCTAAGTAGGGAGGCCCAGACTTCCCTCTCCCCAGCCACTTGGAGCAGCTCCTCTGGGGGAATCCCAAGGCGTTCCCAGGCCAGCCGAGAAACATAGTCCCTCCAGCGTATCCTGGGTCTTCCTCTGGGTCTCCTCCCGGTGGGACATGCCCGGAACACCTCACCAGGGAGGCGTCCAGGAGGCATCCTAACCAGATGCCCGAGCCACCTCAACTGGCTCCTCTCGATGTGGAGAAGCAGCGGCTCTACTCCGAGTCCCTCCCGGATGACTGAGCTTCTCACCCTATCTCTAAGGGAGAGTCCAGACACCCTGCGGAGAAAACTCATTTCAGCCGCTTGTATCCGAGATCTCGTTCTTTCGGTCATAACCCAAAGCTCATGACCATAGATGAGGGTGGGAACGTAGATCGATCGGTAAATTGAGAGCTTTGCCTTTTGACTCAGCTCTCTCTTCACCACGACAGACCGGTACAGCGCCCGCTTCACTGCGGACGCTGCACCTATCCGCCTATCGATCTCACGCTCCAGTTTTCCCTCATTCGTGAACAAGACCCCGAGATACTTAAACTCCTCCACTTGGGGCAGGACCTCCTCCCCGACCCGGAGAGGGCATGCTACCCTTTTCCGGCTCAAGACCATGGCCTCGGATTTGGAGGAACTGATCCTCATCCCGGCCGCATCACACTCAGCTGCAAACCGCTCCAGCGAAAGCTGTAGATCACGAACTGATGAAGCCAATAGGACCACATCATCTGCAAAAAACAGAGAAGAGATTCTAAGGCCACCAAAACGGATCCTCTCAACACCTTGGCTGCGCCTAGAAATTCTGTCCATAAAAGTTATGAACAGAATCGGTGACAAAGGGCAACCTTGGCGGAGTCCAACTCTCACCGGAAACGAGCCCGACTTACTGCCAGCGATACGGACCAAGCTCTGACACCGGTCGTACAGGGACCTAACAGCCCATATCAAAGGGCCTGGTACCCCATACTCCCGGAGTACCCCCCACAGAACCCCCCGAGGGACGCGGTCGAATGCCTTTTCCAAGTCCACAAAGCACATGTAAACTGGTTGGGCAAACTCCCACGCACCCTCCAGGACCCTGCTGAGGGTGTAGAGCTGGTCTAGTGTTCCACGACCAGGACGAAAACCACACTGCTCCTCCTGATTCTGTTTTTTCAAAAGTGATTCTGTTTTTTTTTTTCAAAAGTGATTCTGTTTTTTCTAATGTGATTCCGGCCACTTCCGCTTTGGCTTAATGTAATTCTGTTTTTGTCTAATGTGATTCGAGTCACTTCCGCTTTGGCTTAATGTAATTTCGTTTTTTCAAATGTTGTTGTGTTTTTGTTGTTTTTGTTGTGTTTTTTCAAATGTAATTCCGTTTTTTCAAATGTTGTTCATTTACGCCTTAGGGCCACCGTAGAAAAGAGCCAAGATATGAAAACGACTGCTTCGTCACTAAACCACATCTTTTTTTTTTTGTAGGTTTCCACAGCTTTTCCCTCCACTCAAACCTGAAGTAGTAGCGGAAAGGACGGTTGACGCAGTCAGAGCTGACGAGGCCTTTCTGTACCTTCCATGGACAATGCATGCACTTGTCTTTCTGAAAAGGTAAAAAAAAAAAAGAAGTACCGGTAATTTTGAAATATTATTTTCATTTAATTTTCATTACTGCTTCAGCTTTTTGCTTTTGGCTTAACACTGTTACTGTTCTTTCTGATTTCTACAGTTTCATGCCACAAGTTGCACTTGAAGAAATCCACAAGTTTTCTGGGAGTTACACTTGCATGAACACATTTAAAGGGAGGACATGAACTTGGATTGCACACAGCATGAACAATACTTCCTCAGCTCTGAGGTGTAAGAAAAAGACTATGGACCTTGAAGCGTTTGGAAGAGAAAGAATCTCTTGAATATTGTGAAGACACTTAAGTGACATTAAAGGGTGTTACTTCTTCAGGTAGAATTCAATGATGAACTGAGCAACATCCCTTGACCCTTTGTGCATGTGCATATATAAGCACATGCGTGTGATAATATAGATGACTGAACTAAATTCTCACTTTGAACAGAAGCCATGTATGCCAGTGCAAGTAGTGATTCTGAGAGGGTTTGTTGTGCCACTTATATGACTATTTTTTGTATATTTTTTGTATATTTTTTATGTGTCTTAATCAAAAACGTGTAATAAATTGAGTTTTAGAATGAAATTGTCTCACTATGCATGACAACGATAGCGAAACACTTGGTAAGTGTGCGCTGCTGTGTGTCTGGGTTTTTACTCTCACAGTGTGAAAACAGCTTTGATTGATTCCAAGCATGAGACTGTGTCAAAGATGCTGTCAAAAGATTAAATGTGCTCTTGGGAGGCATGTGGGGCATACTCCTGTTTGTTCTTAGCTTTCAGAAAACAAAGCCGGTCTAGAAGGAAATGTAATTCTCAATGGGGAAAAAAACTAAGTCGGATCGGGCTGGTCCTCTGCATGCAGGCAAAATGTTACAAAACTCTGGTGATGCTGACAGACAGAGAGAACTCTGAGTTTATTGCACACAGAAGTCATCATGAGACGTTCATTATTCATCTGAAAAGAGCAATTGTCAGCAAATGCTGCACACTTGTGTTGGATCAAACATAACCCCAGAGACATACAAAGTATATAAAAAAATATTGAACAATATGACACCTTCTTTTCTTTATTATGAATCTGAACATATTATAATGCTTTATTACAAAACAGGGGGGGCGGGGATAGCTGTGGAAAATATAATGGATGATATTTGTCAAGGCCAGAGATTCGCCATTTTACACTGATGACTTTTTCCCCCTTCTTTTAGAACTAGAAGATGCACGTCATAAGTTAGGTGTGTTGCTTGGTAGCGTGATCAACAAACCTTGGAGAAGAAGTTTAACAAAAAGCCTATTTTCACTAGAAATGTGCTCAGTTTCTAATCAAAGAGCCTTCAATTTGAAACAATAAACGACGGTAATTCTCTCGTGCTAAGCATCATCTTGGACCAGCAAACAAATTACCTTCAGCATGTTAGATAAATACTCCTGACTAGTTTGGACTTGTGCCGATCAACTTTAACGCCTAAGGTTATAAATGGATATCAATACCTCTCTCATGTTTGCGCGAAAGACAAGAAGCTAATTAACTCACTGTAACATTGTGGGGGCGGGGTCAGTGTTTACCTGGATTTGTCTAGTGGGAAATAATCTAGAAGTTCTGAAAGTAGTATTGATTACTTCATCTAAATCTTGGCAAGAGCGTCTGAAACAGAGAAACTCACTTTTTTATCGTTTTTAGCTTACAGGTAATTTGCATTTTGGGACAGCAGCAAATGGGGGATGGAGTCACAGGAGAACATGTTACATTTCCTTTTATTTAGAATTATTACTGTTACTTTTCAACTTGTTTTAAGTGAAAATGCAACCACTGGGAATGCAAAAAGAAGACAAACTGTAACTGAATAAACGTACACGGGATTATCTCTGCTACCACTAGGAACAAAACATGAAGACGAGAAACTTCCGTCCTGTTACAGTGCTGCACAAACACACTGGGTCTTTTCAAAAGAAGTTCAAGTATCTTTATTGTCGTTCACATCACATGTGGTACATCAGGAGAAATGAAATGATGTGCTCAAAGTTCAAGTTGCACCCAAAAATAGCAAAAAGTATAAATAGAAACAGTATATAAGGATTTAAGATATATGCTAAACGAAAGCCAAACTGTACGCTAAAATATCTAAAAATATATGCTAAACATTACAAATTTAAAATAATGTGGTATGTTAAACAGCAGCCCAAACATGAGTCTGTGTGAGCAGATGAGTTACGAATGAATACGGCAGCAGGAGATAATCAGCAGCATGAGATCAGCAGCACAGAAAAGTCACACATCACCAATTAAAGTTGCATTACAGTGATTTTTAGTTTATTTGTTTTCACAGTGATTAAAGATCCATGCGTATAAGCTTCAAGGTAGAAGCTGATCCTCAGTCTAGTGGGTCTACACTTAATGCTCCACAACCTTTTGTCTGTAGAGAACGGGGCAAAGAGTGTGTGTGCTGGGTGAGTGGGGTCCTTCATGAAGCAAATAAGATGAAATCATAACGTTTTTATTTTATTTTTTACAACGCAGTAAGTAAATACAAATGTGAGCTGTGAGGTTTGTGACTGAAAACACAGCTGAAAAAATAAAGAATTGTTATTGTTCAACTCACATTGTCATTTTTTTCAAATGATGGATCAACAGTTGTGTGTGGCGTCTGCAACTGAATAATACGAAAAATAAATTATAAAAGAAAAACACTGGAAAATGGTTGGTGAAAGGCATCTCTTCAGTTTATGTGTAATGTACCGGTACTGCTGCCAAAAACTGCCACGTTACAATGTAAGAAATGAAAATCAACGTCATGAGATGAAAAACTGTTTTTCCTTTCATTTACTGAGTAAACGGTTTTACAGACTTGATTTTCTTTCATAAGAATATATGTTTTTTTTTAAGATTATTATAGTTTTAGTTGACCTAAGGACTGTGAACCTGTGTCATGTTAGCTTTTCTAGATATCCTTTTTGTTCCTCCTCATATGTTGACTAATAAATAAATAAAAATTATCTGAGAAAAGAGCAATGTTCAGGAAATAAGCGACAGAGCACAAGTACAGTATGTGTAAATTCATCAAACGCGATTGGGCTTCACGAGGTGAATCAAAAACAGTAAACGTAAAACTGAAAGGGCAACATGAGGTATGCAGAATTTTAAATTTTTAAATTTAATACCAACTAAGGATGAGGTTAGGAAATGTGCATCTTGTTAAAATAAACACACAAATAACATTTTAAGTACAGGTAGTCCTCGGGTTACGACGGTCTCGAGTTACGATGTTTCGTGGTTACGCCACGCATCTCCATAAAAAAAAAATATATATATATATTTATAGCAAA
>JBBPBX010016396.1:31643-44531 GCA_038048925.1 Garcialebias charrua
TATATGTGTATATATATATATATATATATATATATTTACAGCAAAATAAAAATTTATATTTTATATATGTATATATTGAAATTTTTTATTTTGAAGCCGATTTACGCAGTTTCCGGCTGTTTCCGGTTTCCGGTTTTACTAGCTGTGGTAGCTACAGCTGCTGCAGCTGCCCTGTTCTCTGTAAAAAAGCTAAGTCTGGTCCTCTGGACATTCAAAAAACAAAACAAAACTTGTTGGAGCAAGCTGGACACACAGCAGCTGTGGAAAAGTAGCTGTTTTATGCACGGCGGTTTTACAACGTAATTACGTAAACAAATGGAGAATCCGGTGGAGGGACGGAGGAACTGAGGAAATGGCTTCACCAGCATTCCAGAGTAGGAAATTAACTCTATTTCACTTCATTATGGCTCTGAAATGTATGTGTCACTGTTTTTTGATGATTATGTAGGGTACTGTGCTAGGATAGGCTAAGTGCTTGGTAAAATACAGTACTGTAACGTATAAGGTGCAGTTTGGACGTATATTCCGAGTTACGAAGAAATTCGAGATATGACGGCGCGTAGGAATGGATCTCCGTCGTAAGTCGGGGACTACCTGTACTTTAAATAAATTACTTTGACTCATATTAAGGAACACATGAATGGAAAACGTGACCACAGATTCAGTCACAAACTGACACTTCACGTCTGAGCTGAAGTCAGAGGTGGTTGTAGAAGCTGGGGCTCTGCATGGCCTTTGGCTGCCAGACAAGGCTCATAAACATTCATTTGGATCCCAGCGAACCATAAATGCCCTCCTTTGCGCTCTCGATAGGGCCGCACATAGTGATCAGTAGGTGACCCACGCTGGATGTGAAGGGAGTGGGGCGGAGGAGGCGGAGGCACTGCTGAGAGTGGATCCGAGCCTCTTCCAGGGGGCCTGTTTCTCATTCTCTCAGCGGGCTGTTGCGAAAGCAGAGAAAGAAGCAGCATGTTGGGGATGGAACTAGGCTGAGGAGGCATGTTGTGCATGCATGCTGGAAAAGGAGGGCTAAAATGGTTGGAAATCTCTCGGGACAGGTTCAGAGCAGGGTTAGCCAAAAACAGAATAAATCAAATGAGGGCTTGGAAAGTCTTTTCCCTGCTGGACTCTCAGCTCTGGGGTTACTGACCAAATGCAGGTGGAAAGCGTGAAATTAAGATTTGATCAAGTGGACAGTAATATGACTTTACAGCTGTTTTATCTGCAACTGCATTCTTGTGTGCTTCTGGACTTGTTTCATTATTATTTGAGGATTGCCATAAAAACATATAATAAGAACTCAAACAGTTTGTGACAAATTGAAAGAAGAGTCTAGAGTCAAACTGAATCATCTTATTTTATGCTGACCAAAACCGTTTCTATGTGACTTTATCTTAAATATACATTATTCATCGGTAGTCGTTACTGCACATTTGTCAGCGAATGTCCTAGAATTTCTCTGCTCCTCGAAGGAGAGCAACAAGTATTTTCCTTTATTCAGTCCAAGCATGTGTAATCCCAACACAGCCTGCACAGTCATCCTGCGATGAAATATATCATATACGCCTGGATCTGGAGTCCATTTAACTTGTTGTGCAGTGATGCTGAACGCATGTTAAACCCCAGCCAGTTCCAGATCCTGTCGTTATTCACATCACATTCTCTATTTTTCTGGGAGATGGTTCACCACAACTTCCAAACCCAACACAGACACACATGATAAATTGTGCTTCCAACTATCCCTTTATAGCCATTACGCGTCTCTGGAATGTCTAAAATCATTCTGTATTTCCTCTTAAATTACATTGTTATGTTTTAGCATTAGTCATAATGCAAAAACGTGTCAAATATGCAGCAGATTTACTGAGAAACCCTCCTTGCTTCCCTCGAACACACAAGATAAGAGGTATGATATGTGAGCAACAAACTTTTACCTGCAGTAAACCTTGTAAAGTCTGTGTGCTTTGTGGACACAGCCTTAAACGGATAGCTAAATGAGACTGTAGCAAAGGGCAACAAAAAGGTAGTAGGGTATTATCTGTTACAAGACCTTATCCGCTTTCTCTGAACAATGCTTTTAGCCCTCTCTCCAGTTTGCTGTTGGGTTCATCCATCACAGGGTAGGTAGCATGATAAAAAGGCTCAGCCCTAACCCACAGCAAGGAGCCAGGTGTGATGCCTCAGTCGACCTGTCAGGCCGCAAGAGTTATTATACACATCGGTGTTAAAGGTTAAAGGGAGCAGCAAACTTGGAGGGTGTCAGTTCTCAAAAAGCACACACAGACACAGGCTGCGCTTCTTGGATGGATACGTAAAATAGGATGTAATTCATGAATAAATAAGGCGGTTGTGTGAGAAGTTATGTTCAGATGAGCGCGTTCCGTTTTTAAACGCGGTTGACCTGAAGCTCGTTTTCTGCAGAAACGCACAGCGACACGTTTTCCTACCAGCAGCACAAAGAACGAACAAAATGTGACACCTTCGAATTCAATAAGTCAAATTAGTCCAAAACCGGACATTTAACAAAAAAACTGACTTTGCAGGAAGTTCCTTTCAAAAAGAGACGTTGGGAGGTGTAATTCTAAGAAAAACACAAGTTCAGATACGTGTTTGGGCTGTAACTTTTCATATGTTTTATTCATCACTGACCACCATTCTTATTTACACAGGCCTTCCTCTACAGCGAGTGAGGAATAGCTCTGTGGGGAGTTTGTTGACAAAAGGTTTTGGATTCAACATTTTTAGCTTCAGCTGTGTTATCTCCTGCACCTGATAAAGGTTTGCTTATTATGGATCTTTACACAGTGTCTGCAGATTATGGTGCTTGAAAAGCACTCAGATTTTTTTTAATATTGCTCAACAAGTTCATATGTAAATCAAAGCAACCACAAATTACACATAACTGTTCATAACAGATGGCTGAGTTTCATTAATATTGTTTTTTAATTCAAAATCTGGTTTGACTCCCACAGAGGGCAGCTGCTTCTCTGGGTGTTCATTTAGTTCCCTCAACTTAACTTCAAGTTATTCCATCTATTATCTTTTACCCGCTTCTTCCATTTTGGGTCACGGGGTCGCCGTTGCCCATGTCCAGCAATCACTGTGTGAGGGGCGGGGGACACCCTGGACAGGTACCAAGTCCTTCACAGGGACAAACGAGACAAACAACCATTCATGCTCTCACTCTCACCTAGAGACAATTTAAAGTTAATCAGTCTAACATCCATGTTTTTAGTCTGATGGAGGAAACGGGAGTGCCTGGAGAAAACCCACGCATGCACGGAAAGAACATGCAAACTCCACCCAGAAAGGTCCCGGGCTGGGATTTGAATCGGCGGTCTGCTCGCTGAGAGGCAACAACTCTACCAACTGAGCCACCGTGCTGCCCTACCCATAATGATGTAAAAAAATAAATAAATAAGTAAAGTCATATGTTTAAGAAAATGATTAAGACTAAATTGTTGAAAAGATACATACAAATTAGTTTAATGAAATGTACTAGAAATGGAAAATTGTGAGTTGTTCATTTCGTTATGTTGTTTATAGATGATTATTGTTTGAGTTGATTGTTTGAATTCATTTGTTTTAAAGAAGGGGTAGATATGATAAGATTTTTTTCTTCTTCTGCTATCTTTCATTTTATGTTTTGTTTTTCATGTAGTCTGTAAAAGTGCTTTTTATTTTAAATCTGAAATGAATAAATTACTAAAATAAAAATAAAAACAATCCATGAGGATCAAATACATTATTTGCAGCCATGCTGTGTATGCAAAAGTGGATCATTTCTATCAAAGTTTAAATTGTGTGAAAATGTCCACTGACAATTTTTATCTATATATTATAGAAATTGTAATTTTGGGACCTATCCAAAGCAATTAACACCATTAATCGTATCCTACTTTATGAACTGTAACACTATCGCATCAGAAGCCTAAAAGTAGATGGGTTTTGTCTGTTTGGAAGATAACTTTTATTTTTATCTTTATTGCTGATTGATTCCTTATCTGTGCTACATAAAAATATGATCTGATAGCACAAACCTGTTCTTTTCCCACATTCATTTAAATTACTTTGTTCAAATCGTGAATACTCTTAGGAAAGCAATAAAAAGGTTTAAGGGGGAATCTACTTATATATTCAAACGTCACATTTATGATCCAATAAAACAAAAAACACTCAAGGTATGGTTAGATTTTAAACTTGAGACAATTTTAATTCAATTCAGTTCCAATTCAGTTTATGAACAGCACCGAATCACAACTAACATTTCTCAGGGCACTTTACAGAAACATTCACATACATAGAAAAGCCAGTTATTAAAGTTCTCTATCTAAAGAATATATTTAACAGATATAAAGAAACCACTGGATTGTCCCAACATGTTGAGCAACACATCATCAATATAAGGTGTTTTCTAAAAAACATTTGTTGGACCAAAGTTCAGAACCAGAGATCAGTTTCAGGATCATTTTGGACATTGTATCCCAGTCTCCCCACTTATAACCTAATGTAAAAACTTATTTGAACCTCATTTACATTACTGCAAATTGTAAAACACATTTCCTGCACTCCAGTTTGCAGTGGATGAATGTTAGCAACACCAGTCCAGCCTCTTTGAGATGTGCTAGCAACAACAGATGCAAACCAGCAAGAAAATTTAATGACAATTATCACAATTTTATATTTATTTATCATAGGACAATAAAATACCTAAAAATATTTTGTATGATGAAGACACATGAACATCCTGAAAAAACCAAACCTCGACCCGTCAGTATTATCCAATTTCAGGCCTGTCTCCAGACTCCCATTTGTTTCTAAACTTCTAGAGAAAATAGTTGAGTCCCAACTAAAGTGCTTCCTGGAGGATCACGCTATCCCCGAGCTATTCCAGTCTGGCTTCAAATCTCTCCACAGCACTGAGACTGCCCTACTGAAGGTTTTTAACGACATCTTTCTATCCACAGATACTGGTGACTCTGTGCTGCTTGTCCTATTGGACCTCACATCCGCTTTCGACACCATTGACCATGAGATCCTCATTGCTAGGTTGGAGCAGTGGGTGGGCATCTCAGGATCAGCCCTAAACTGGTTCAGATCCTACCTCTCTGACAGGTCTTTTTGTGTGTCCATCAATGATTTTACTTCTGCAGTGGCGGCTCTTAAATGGGGGGTTCCGCAGGGGTCCATCCTGGGTCCTCTCTTGTTCTCCTTATACCTGCTGCCACTCGGTGCTATCTTCCGGAAACACAATATACCTTTCCACTTCTACGCTGATGACTGTCAAATCTACTTCCCCCTAAGACAAAATGGTACAGGCTCTATTCAACCTCTGCTCGACTGCCTGGCTGACATCAGGGACTGGATGGCTTTAAATTTCTTAAGCTTCAATGATAAGAAGTCTGAAGCCATATTGTTCCTTCCCAATGACACAACCTCAAACCACTGCATTGACCTGTCTGCTCTACCCCTGTCCGAAAAACAAAAAGTCAAAAATCTGGGAGTGATAATGGATCCTTCCATGAAACTCAACAGTCATGTAAACATGATTGTCAAATCCTGTTTTTTCCAGCTGAGGCGTCTGTCTAAGCTGAAGCCCATATTATCCAAAAAGCACCTGGAGACAGTGATTCACGCATTCATTACATCTAGGCTTGATTACTGCAATTCACTTCTGTTTGGCGTCAGTCAAGCCACCATTGCACGATTACAACTGGTTCAGAACGCAGCTGCCCGATTTTTAACCAGCACACGCAAAAGAGAGCACATTACACCAGTCTTGGCCTCCCTTCACTGGCTACCGGTTCATCTTCGAATCCAATTCAAAATTCTCATGTATGTCTACAAATCGCTGAACAGTCTCGCCCCCGCCTATCTCTCGGATCTGATACACCCATATGTCCCTCCACGTGCTTTGAGGTCAGAGGATCAGGTACTCTTAATAGTTCCAGAAACTCGCCTTAAGCGCAGGGGTGACAGGGCGTTCTCTGTAGCAGGCCCAAGACTCTGGAACGAGTTACCGCTGCTCATCAAACAGGCCCCCTCCCTCTCGGTTTTCAAATCCCGGTTAAAAACTCACTACTACTCCATCGCTTTCAATGCCAGCTGATGTGTACTGGATCGTTTGATTTATGATCTGCAATGTTTTTTATGTTTTTCGTGTTGTACTTCATTGTATGTGTTGCCTGTTGCGTGTTTGTTTGTCCAGCACTTTGGTGGACTTGTTCCTGTTTAAAGTGCTTTATAAATAAATAAATAAAATGGTATGGTATACTAAACCACAAAAAGGTTCAAAGACTTTTAACAACTACTGTATTGTGAAAGGAGCAGGTTAAAGTGTCACAGTAAATTCCAGTAAGAAAAGTCATTAAACTGTGTTTTATATGGCATTTTAAACCCTTTTTAAAATTAAATAAAGACACCAAAATAGCTATTATTTTTTTCCTGCCACCGATTTAAAAAGCAGAATAGTGGCCGTTTTAAGTGTTTGTCTTCCTGGGCGCCCATAGAACATAAAAAATATGCCTGGGGGGACTTTAAGCTACACTGTGAAACGGCGAGTCTCTGTTTCACATGTGGTTTCCAGTGTTCTGCTTTTGAACACTGACAGTTAACAGGGAGAAAGTGGGAGGTAGGAGCTGAGGGACAAACAAAGCAGAGTAAGGCCTCCTTTTCACTGCGAGCAGAAGGCAAACACTCAAAGGGGAAGGGTGTGGGAGGGTGAAACACAGTTCACTTTGCACAAACGGGTTCAAGATATTTATAAAGCCCACCAGGCATCACATCAGGAGAGCTCCTCTGAAGAAATGTTGTTCCCAGATGGACCGCTTCAGCCAGTTTTATTTATTGCGAAGCGGCTTCCATACAGATTACGCAACATCGCCACAACATGCATGGATTCTGCGTCTTGGTGTGGGTCGCCAGCAGCCCGCCTTGCTCAAGGTGCATCAGATGTGGGTCAGATAGAGGGCACCGTTTTCTCATCGCACTCATCTGTACATCAGGGCAGATATCAACAGCTTGCGCAACCTTCCTCACATAGCGAAGACAAAAAGACGTATGAGGGCCACACACTCCAACTACAACTCACAGATATCACTGACTGAAGCATGTTCTCTCATGTAAAAAACCTGATTAAGACACTTTGTTTAATTTTTATTCGCTCAGAAGCTCCTAATTTATCACAGAGCTGCATGACACAAACAAAGTCCTCCCAAAACAGCCCGCATGGAAATCATATGATCAGAGTTGGCGGCCTCTGTGAACTAAACCTGAACTTAGCTAAATGGAAACAGACCAAACACATAGTGTGCGTCAGGATGAAAGCATCCCTCTAGAGAGCTGCAACCACGGCTTTTCAATGGAGGATGTGGATCGCGAAGCGGGACAAGAGCTGAAAGACGCTGGTCTCATATGATTGAGTCAGCATGATGCTTGGTTACATGTCTGAGAAAAACAACACATGTAAAGACACGCACAGAAGCTAGTCACTTTCTGTTGGCGAAACAAAACCTGCACCTTTGCCACATACGGTGAAACTCACAGGACCCTCACATTCTTATTATCGCCCACCACCGAAAGCAAAGTCAGAGCAACAATGTGTTTGTTTGTTTTCCTGTACTGTTAGCAAAATATTTCACTGGGTTGATGTTACTGAGACATTCATAAAAGGATATGACGCGTCAGTCCTTCTACAACTAATTAACTTTTAAAGTTAATCCAATTCGTAATAATAGCTGCCTCAGCCAGCAGACCTCGAAAACAACAAAAATGACCATAACGCAGTTAATTTTACATATTAAGCTAAAATTGGACATAAAAGCTGCATTGCCCCTGACACTTACTGAGTACAACCATTTCTACAACAGCTTGGAAATATAAAGTCAAAACATCAAAGTTCATGCTCAATAATCTATTTGGAACAATCCAACAAAGTCAAGTCAGGTCCTCTGGACAGTTTCTTTGTGATGAAACGTTTCATCTTTCATCAAAAAGACTTCATCAATTAATAAACCGTCCACAGGACCTGACTTAACTTTGTTGGAGTTTTCTACTGTATGTAGATTATTGAGCATGAAGTTTGATGTTTGGAACCACTTTGGCCATGACTGCCTCAAACAAGTCGGCGGCGGGGGAGAGGGCGGACTCCAGAAACCATCTGAGCACCTTTAAACTGTTTGACCCACTATGTGAAGGTGCTATTTATAAGACTGTGTTTGTTGTGGCTTCTCGGACTGATGAAGTCCTTTGGATGAAATGTTTAAATAAAAAGAAACTGTGCAGAAGACCTGACTTAACTTTGATGGATGTTAGAGTCAAAGTTTCTTGTCTGTTAGTAAAAAAAAATCCCATAAATATTTCAATTAAACTCTTAGAAAATAATATTGGATCATGCGAATGTATAACTTTTGAAGTCATTTCAAGTTAAAATGGCTGCCACAGCTAATATCCTATGCAAAAAGGCCCATAACAGTCAATTGCGCAGCTATTGAGCAAACATTAGATTATGGTAGTACCTGAGAATAATCCGAGCTCTGAAATCATGTAAAATCAGTATTGCAATGTTGCATGAAACCTAGCCCCTTTTAAAAAAAATGTGTATCAGCGTGATCGAATATGATCTGATCTAAGAGAAAATAGAAAACATGGAGGCGATATGTTTGTGGCATGTCACCAAACCTAAAGAAGAGTTTGTGTTGTTACTGCACTCGCGTGTCGTCAAAGTTCAGTGAAAGCTCTGCAGAGTCAGAGAAAGGGAGAGAAATGAGAAAAAGAAGTAGTCGGGAACAGCCAGGTTGTATTTGTGCCTGTCACACAAAAGCCAAGAAGAGTAATTGCCTGCTCAACACCTCAGAGGTGAAAGGTCAGCTGGGAATGTAGGGGGTGGTTGCACAGCCTGCTGTAATTAGCCTCCAATTGGACAAATAAGTCTTCCTCCTGATCGTTGCGAGCATGGCAGGTTTGGACCGCAGATGACCTTAAATGATATTATAATGGCTTTTCTAAGAGCCTGCTTACACGACTTGGAAAAAAGAGACGTATTTCAGATGTGCCTGGCCTGAAATATCACGTGCAACACTTTGTTTGCATGAAAAAATTAATCAGCTTTTGCTGACAGACAGCTTTAGGTGACAAAATACCGTATTTTTCGGAGTATAGGTCGCACCTTTTTATCATTTTTTCATGGCCTGCGACCTATACTCGGGTGCGACCTATACCGTAAAAAACGGTGTATAATACGCATTTTTTTTTGCTAATTTGAATATCCTGCGTATTAAACACCGAAGCGTATCATCTATGGATTTTTCCCCATATTTTTAGACCCATTTTTCGCTCTGATTCGCCGTTTTACATTTTGGGCAAAAATGGTGCAGTACCAGTTTCGGCCGCTATGGGCGCTATGGGCAGCAGCAGAGGACTCAGAGAGCGAAGAGGAAGAGGGCCACTTCCAGACGTTTCTAGCTCATGTGTCCGAAAAAAGCCTCCTCTGGTCGGACTGACTCTGTCGCTGCCCGCCCCTTGCTATGGATGTAGCTGTTTTTGTTAGCAAGATACCGTAACTCATAAACCACACCGCAGATTTTTAAATCCAGCTGATTTCACATTTGGTTGAGCTCAGGGGACTGTCTGCTATAAAGTCAGGTAAGAAATATATTTTTTAAGCGTTTATTTAGCTAAATTTAAAGAAACAAAGCGTCCGGTCCGAACCGCCTGCCTAAAATTCGGCAAACTTTTTTTTTTTAATCCAGCTGATTTGAACATTTCGTTAAGCTCAGGAGCACGTCTGCTATAAAGTCAGCTAAGAAATATATTTTTTCTCGCAAAGAAATAATTGTTTTTACCGTGTTTCCTTGTGAAGTTCTTCGTACTCGCTTGCTTCTGTCGCCGCCATCTTAATCAGGGCAAATGAGGCGCTGACGCGTCGCGTGGCGATGACGCGTATTAAACACCAAAGCGTATTATTTACGATTTTTTCTTGTTTATTGTAAATAATTGGACAAAGCGTATTAAACACCGGTGCGTATTTTACAACGGCAAATACGGTATATGGCTTTTTATCACTTTCGGCAAAACAAATGTTTAAATCCAGCTCATTTCACAATTACGTTAATTTATTAAGGAAAAGTTCAGCTCAGACACATATTTGCTGTAATTTTTATCAAACAAATAATTGTTTTTAAGTGTTAATCTTCTTAAAAACCTGTGCGCTCCTGTGGCAGACATTTGCAGCAGAGCTAAACGTAGGTGCGACCTATCTAGGGATTTTTCCAATCTATTGGTAATAATTGGACAATGCGACCTATACTCCGGTGCAACCTCTACTCCGAAAAATATGGTAACTGAATATCTTCCTTACCCATCACATGAAGTTTATTTTATCTAGATATTGTGGTTAATTTTGTTAAAAGGAGGAGTCTTGTGCCAAACAACTGTGCCTCTGAAGCACGTCAGACGGGTATAATCTCAAGTATTGTTTTAATAAAATCATAAAAGTTTCATAGAAACCTGTTTTCAATCGGCACACAGCCTCAAGCAGCCACTTTCTCAGTTATTTTCTTCAACCATTCGAACCATATAAGGTGAAATACGAGGCACGATGTCTCCAGTTTGATTAGTCTAGGTTTTGTATCAAACAATGATCAGAACAGCAACCTCCTCCCCCCACCCCCCCCTCTCCTGCCACTGCTTTGCTGCCCGGCTTGGATGAGCCAGACTGGACTGAGATTGAACTGAGCTGAGGAATTCTCAACATCTGGCTTGTATCTACAGCTTACGGTCATTTGGATGCAGTCGATATTTTCCAGTAGATCCACAAAGACCGAATTGTTCTGAGTTCGAGCCTTGTCTGCCTTGGAATCAGAGGGGCGTGGCGCTCTGGCGCCTCACTGCCACAGCTGGGCCTGTCTGTCAAACGTTCAAGTGACACACAACTCAAGTTATTCTCAGCGTGAGAACTGCAGGAGATAAATCGAACCAGTCACCACCGTTGGAGAGACTCCAATGAATCATTTGCGTTATAGCTGTGCGCCTCTGTTGTTACACTTAAAGCAGACTATGACAAGAAATCACACGTATTGCACTGTTTTAAACGCGTTAGTGAAGGAAACAAATCGCCGAGCAGAGCTGTTTTCAGGGACGAAAAGATGACAAACACTTGCCTCAGTCAGCTAAACACTGTGGTGCCTCTCCACCCCCACCAAGGTCCCACACTACACTGCAAGTTTGACAATTGGGTTCAAAACCAGGTCAAGCTCTGGGTTTGACAATGGGCCAACCGGTCTTCAATAGGAGCAGAGCAGACAGCTTTCCCACAAAGAGCTCAGTCACACAGGGGGGATTCTGCCTTCATGGCCTCTTCTGTTTAAACCGTATAACTGGAATTAAAGAAAATCTTTTCTCAATGTGTTACAACTTTATCCGTCCTGCACGTGTTGTTACTGGTTGTCACTATAGCAGACGCCATTTCGGTCGTTCGCTAGCTGTTTACACGGAGAGGCAAGCCTGCTCACTCTATTTACATGCAGTCTGTGTGGAGAGTGCGTGAGCAAAATCTGTGACATTCTTACTGATTTTTTTTATTCGTTCAAACTGATTTTACTCATGTAAGATTATTTTGAGTGTTTGTGATTCATCTCAGATGTTATTGCGTAATAATATGTGTTGGTTTTCCTGTTTCCGTGTGTTTGCTGCTGTACGGCAGGCGAGCGCTGACTGAGGGACATGGATCTTGCACACTGAGTGTGTGAACTCTGGCTGAACCCCTGGGTGTACTGTTTCAGGCACGCTCTGACAACCTCGCCCCAATGACCCGGCTCGCGACTGCACAGTTCACAGGGAGGTCTTCTGCGCTCGCACGGCAACTCCACCACCCTTTCTCCCTCCTGTTCTTCCCTCATCCCCTATATGTGCTTCCCCTGAACCCTCCTTCACCTCTCTGCTCTGCCCTCCCTCGTCTTTTAACTTTTTTTACTCTCTTCCTTCATATTTTGTTCTTTCAAAACACTTTCTTCTTTCTTTTTTATTTTTTTGTACTTCTGTCTTGTTGCCATCATAACAGGAACTGTCTTCTGGCATTTATGAGTCCTGAAAACTTGCTAATGGAGACAAACTGTTTAAACTCTATCACTATCAGGCTCGGTTGTTTTTATGAACTTTATCTTGACACATAAATATCTTTCTTTCTTTTTTTTAGGCAAACAAAATGATCCTGGTATTAACTTGAAGACAACAGTGCATGCTAAAACGTTTTGAAAAATGTGTAAGAATTTAAACAGATAACACAATTAAAATGTACAAACATGTCCATTTAACAGTGTTTTTATGGGTGGATTGACTTGTGTTTATCATGAAACAAGGTGCATTTCATGTTGCTTTGGTATTTTGTAAAAAAAAAAAAAAAAAATAGACAAGTTACAAGTTTGAATTTCTGACTGCTTTTAAAAGCTCCAGATTTATGGTTTCTGCTCATAAAGCCACACTGGGTGAAAGATGAAGATGTTTTTCATGGGGCTATACACTGTTACAGGTGCTATTGTTAGTGTCACTGTTTATAGACAATATCGTTTACCGTCTCAGTTGTTCACAAAAGCTGTTTGCATCTCCAGAACCGGACGTGGGTAACATATGGCCCAAGGGACAAAAGGGGCCTTTGGATGATTTCCACCTGGCACCCAGTGTCCCGAGTTGAAAAGAAAACAACTTTAAAAAAAGTTGATGCCTGATTCTTTGACTACAACTTGAGGAAGTACTTTGTATAAAGTAAACATATTGTCCAAATACAGGGAAAACATTTGGATTACTACAGGCTAAAACTTTTACAGTAGTCCCTCGTTTATTGCGGGGGATCCGTGAAGCCCCGCGATAAGCGAAAAACCATGAAGCAGAATC
>JBBPBX010016397.1:0-28392 GCA_038048925.1 Garcialebias charrua
AATCCATCCTTAATGTCATCGTTCAGACCCCGATAAAAGGCGTCAGTGAGGGCTTCCTCATTCCAGTGACTTCCTGAAGCAACAGAATGAAAGTCAATGATGTATTCGGGTACTCGGCGTTTACCTTGTGTAATGGCAAACAAACGTCTGGCCGCCTCCCGCTCAGGAAGCACCGGATCAAAAACCCGGCGCAGTTCTCTGGCAAAAGTTTGAAAAACATAGCAGCATGGTAAGTCTCGTTGCCATTCAGTAGTACCCCACCTCTTGGCCTTGCCGGAGAGGAGGGAGATCATGTAAGCCACCTTAGACCTCTCTGATGAAAAACATGATGGTTGTAGTTGGAAGTGTATTTCACATTGTGTGATGAAAGGTCGGCATTGGTCCGGATCTCCCGAGAACAGTTCTGGTGGGGTTAACTTGGGCTCACGGGTAGGTTCTGACGGTGGTCTGATGGCAACAGAGTCCTGCTGGGAAGTTTGGGGTGACATCTCTTTTAACATTTGGACTATGTCACTCATGCCTGATTCTAATTTACTGATAGATCCTTCGACACCAGAGCGCCAGTCTGTAGAAGGTGAGTGGTCCATAATTTTGGCCAGATAATTCTGTAACGAACCCCCAAATGGCTGGACCAAAATCACCACAACAGATAAGTTTTAACAACTTTTATTAATATTCAGGCTGGCTCTGCTGCTCTGGTGTCGAGAGGAAACCCACAGGCTGGAACAAGTCTGCAGAATGGAGGAGAACGGTTTAGTGATCAGGCTGATAGAAAACAGGAAACCTGACAGTCAATGAGATGCAGCCACTAACCGTCTCACAGATGGAAGGGGGTTTCTCAGTGCGTGGAGACGCAGGTCCGCTGCAGGAGGAGATGTAGCCGGTGAGGGGGAACAGCCAGCCGCATCGAGGGTCCGTGACGTAGTCCAGTGACGTAGTGGGGATTCCCTCAAGCGAGGGTCGACAGCCGGGAAGCAGAAGAGCGTAGATCCAAACAGGAGAAGGTAAGGAGACGTGGTGAGGCAGGCGAAGGTCAAAAGCACAAATCCGATGGGCGTCAGTCCAAGGAAGAGAAGCAGGAAGCGAGAAGTCGGGCAGGCGATGTGTCAGAAAACCAGGAGATCAAAGAGGCGAGGATACGTGAACCAGGAAATAGGACAGGAAAGAGCGCGTGATATTTACTGACAGATGACTGTGTTCAATTATCTGGCAGAGAGCTGGTGTGGGAGTCTGGTTTATAAAGGGTGCAGCGACAGGTGCAGCTGATCGAACCTAATCAGGGCTGTGGTGTAAACAAACCGGTTCACCCACATGCAATAGAGACAAACTGAAAACACACATGCAGCAGAGATAAACTGGAAACACACCACATGACAGAAGGGACAGAAAAGGAGCCAGATACACCAAGCGATGCACAGAGTGACAGAAAAACTGACCTAACAGGCGTGAAACGTGACACCGGGTTGAAGTGGGGGAGGGGAAAACCAACACTGGGACTGGGAAGGATGTTGCTGGTGTCATCAGGTGCACCAAATAAAATGCATTCAGTTGTATCTGTGTATAGGTGGAGGAAGTTTTGAGAGAGCCAGTGCTTAATGTAATTTAAGCAGTTGACAAGAGTGTTTGAACTGGGTGAGGGGTTGGGAGTACCTGGCAGATAGATTTGTAAATCGTCTGCATACATGTGAAAAGACAGATTATGACGTGCAATGATTGATCCTAATGGCAGCATGTAAAGAGAAAAGAGGACTGGCCCCAGAATGGGTCCCTGTGGTACGCCAGAGGTCAGAGGGGTTGATGAAGAGGAGGACAGATCACCTATTATGACAGAAAAAGTTCTCCCAATCAGCTAAGATTTGAACCACTCAAGCATAGCTCCCTGGAGGCCAACCTGCTGAGACAAACGGTTGATTAGTACCTGATGGTTGACGGTGTCAAAAGCTGCTGAGAGGTCTAACATCACCAGCAGAACAGGGTTTTTTGCATCCAGAGACAGAAGAATGTCATTCTGCACTTTGAGCAGTGCAGATTCAGTACTGTGACGAGCTCGAAAACCTGACTGAAATTTTTCAAACAGGTTGTTGAGCTCTAGAAAAGATTGAAGTTGAATAAAAACAATCTTTTCTAGGACCTTTGATAGAAATGACAGATGGGAAACTGGTCTGAAATTAGAGAGAGCTGTAGGATCTAGGCCTGGTTTTTTGAGAAGAGGCCTGACCACAGCATGTTTGAAAGCAGATGGCACAAAACCTGAAGTTAGACAGCTGTTAATGAATTACAAAACACAAGGACCAATTACATCAAAAGAATGTTTGAATATTTTTGATGGAATGATGTCCAGAGAACAGTTTGTTGGTTTCATCTGCTGAACCACCTTGATGAGGTTGGCAGTGAGACCAGGTCGAACTGGTCAAAAACAGCTGTGGTTATTGCAGACGCACATGGCTGGATGGTGTTGGATGGACTGACAATGTTCTGCCTGAGAGTCTATTTTGTTGACAAAATAGCTCTGAAAGTCATCACAGGTAGACTGAGTGGCAGTTTTCAGAACATTGACAGATGGATTGATGACAGACTGGAGTGTGTTGAATAGCGTCCTCGGCTGGTTGTAGCTGGTGGAGATTAAATTGGATAGGTACTGTGACTTGGCCTGCTTAACAGCATTTTGATAATCACAGAAACAGTCTCTCAGTATTACCTGGGATACATGAAGCCGGTCCCGCTTCCATTTTCGTTCTGCTTTCCTGCAGCGTTGTCGAAGAGCCCGTGTCATTTCGTTGAGCCATGGTGATGGTCTGTTTTTTGAAGATGCCTGTTTGAGAGGAGTGATGGAGTCCAAGATCGTTGTGCAGGTGTGATGGAAGGAGGTGATGAAGTCCTCAGGATGTAGAGATAGGTCCAGGCTGACAGCAGATCATAAGTCAGTGCTCTTAAAGGCATCAGTGAACTGACTTGGGGTGGATGGGGTGATGGAGCGGCAGAGACGTGCTGGGAGAACAGCCTTCGGTGCAGCAGAGGTGGAAAATTCAAATAACATGGGAAAATGGTCTGAAATACAGGTGTCCAGGATCTTCACAGCAGATATTTGAAGGCCGTAGGAGACAATTAAGTCCAGTGTATGACCCTGGCTGTGCGTGGCCCCCGAGACAGACTGCGACAAGTTAAAAGAGTCCAGAAGGTCCTGAAACTCACATCCAAGTTGATTACTTGGGTAGCAGATGTGTGCGTTGAGATCTCCACAAAAAAGTAAAGAGTCAAACTTTGGTAGCAGTTCAGCCAGTAGTTCTGACAACTCACTGAGAAAGTCTTTATTGTATTGTGGAGGCCGATAAAAGAGGCCACACAGCAGAGGTTTAGCAGATTCCAGCACAAAAAGCATGCTTTCAAAACTGTTACTGTATAGTTTTTCTGAGGCAACAAGCGGCACTTGAATGCATCACTAAAGACTGCAGCCAGCCCTCCCCCTCTTCCAGCCCCACGCGGTACGCTCAGGTAAGAGTAGCCATTTGGGAAGAGTTCAGAGAAGCAGCTGTGGTCTCCAGTTTTCTGTCAGGTTTCAGTAATCAGAAACAGATCCAGACGATGTGTTGAGATCAAATCACTTAATATAAAAGTTTTATTTGTGATCGATCTGGCGTTAAACAGTGTTGCACGGGTTGGAACGCAGCCAGTTACGTCACTCTTAGCTCGAGCGAGCGGACGGAGGTTCTGTTTAACGTAGCCTCGCTTCTTTGCCCTTACGGGAGGACAAAATGGATACTGATCGCTGACGTCATGATTGACAGCAACAAGGCATCTGTGGTGACGAGCGAAGGAATGACGGACATCAAAGACGCTGAATTCAGGAGGTAAGTAAGCCGTCGCCGTGTTATGAGACGAGAGATACTTTTTAAATCTCACCAGCACGCCTGCTCTCGTTCTGCGTCTTCTGCGTCGCTTGTTGCGTGGCAACATGCTCGCGTTGCGTTGTAGGTAAGCTGGAACAGATGCCAGGAACGGTGGAGGTGGAGGAGGCTTAAAATGTCCATATTTGCCAGTAGCCGGTGTGTTGATCAGCGAGTCTTGGAGACTTAGAAGAATTGAGCGATCATAGACCAGAAGAGAGGATGCATCGTCGATGAAAAAAAGGCAGATCACGAACAACAGTAAAAAGTTCAGGAGAGGAGTTAGATAGCGTGCTGTAACAAGAGGCGCCATCTTGGAAAGATGTCATCAGGGAGTTACAAAATTCTGAGGAAACCATGTGAGAGGGTAGAGAGTTGGGAGTAGAGACAGAACTGTGAAGGAGAGAGAACAATGGCCCTCATGCACGAACATGTTCGTATTTTTATCCTAAATTTCTCCTACTTTTGTTCGTACGAAGCGTTCGTACAAACATGCCACGTCAGATTCAACAAACTCTTCTATCCTCAGGAAAAGTGTGTAAATGAGCTGCGTACTATGATGAATCCCACCTGTTCTATTCACCTGCACGTGCACGCGGAGAGGTTATTTACATAATTCCCACCCCTCGAAACACCATATAAGGCTACGTTTCCTGCCTCAGAGGCAAAACGTGTTCGTTCATAAAATGAGAGCGAAAAGTAAAAAGAAGAACTTTACCGGTGCGGAGATTGAAGTTCTGCTCTCTGAGGTCAAGAAAAGAAAATCTTTCCTTATTAGCAGCGTCACTCATGGGAGTAAATGACCAACTAAAGCCAAAGAATGTTTGTTTATAATAAATGTGGACATTAAAATATACACGCGTCCTGGTGGCCCACTGGGTAAAGCATTGCACCGCTTATCGAGACCTCGTGGGTTCGATTCCCACAAGGAATGACTATTTTTTCCCCTTCTTTCTTTAGATTATTTATTCATTCCAGATTAAAAAGACTTTATGCTTCATTTCTTGTTGTATTGTAAATAGTTTTCTTGTGTTTTTTAAATCTGGAATGAATTAAAAGGAGAGAAAAAAATGTTGTCCCATGTGGCAATTGAACCCATAAGGTTCGGAACTGCGACGCAATGTTCTACTCATTGAGCTATCTGAGGTCTATGACAGCAACAGGAAGAGGTCAACCTAAAGTCTGCGTTACCGAAATCAGCATTACCGAGACAAATTAAACTTAAATTAATTCATAATTTAAGTTGGTTTCAGTTTGAGATCTTCATCTTAATATTGTAGTGTTAGAAAACGACATTGATAACAAATTGATTTTTTTTTTCTTTTTTTTTTTCCATTTATAGATGGCCTCCCTTCACACCTTATAGCCATCCTCTCACTCCAATATTTTTTTATTTTTTTATTTATTTATTTATTTATTTATTTATTTATTTATTTATTTATTTATTTTTTATAGAGAAAGAAAGAAAAGAGAAAGTGAGACAACAAAACAAAACAACAAAACAACAATTGTCCACAGAAAGAGCACAAGGCAAACACACCAAACCTCCGTCCACAATCCTGCAAAGCACATGACAGAACACAACAACGAAACATACAAGCATAAAGACTGATAATATTCATGACCTTGCAAATATTTCTATAAATACACATACCCATACCTACAAATATATATACAATATACATACATATATATTTATATTCATTTATATACCCATCTACATACATCTACTATACATCCCTGCATCCATTTGTGTGTGGTTGTGAGCATGCATAAGTGAATGAGGTTCCTCCAATAGAACATTTAGTAGCGACTGTGAAGCATCAGAGACCCGTCCCCCCAAAGCCCGAGACAGACGAAGGGGCGATCAAAGCCCAAGACCCCAGGAAGGACCCCGAGCCCAGAGTCCCCAGGACCACCCGAACAGGACGAGCCACTCGTCCACTCCCCAGATCCGACCAAGTGGAAGAACCGGACGAACCCCACCAGGGACCACACACAATGACCCCCCGGGGTCAACAGCGACAATACACAGGCCCCCGCCGGAGCCCGCGGAGTGACGCTGCTAATAAGGAAAGATTTTCTTTTCTTGACCTCAGAGAGCAGAACTTCAATCTCCGCACCGGTAAAGTTCTTCTTTTTACTTTTCGCTCTCATTTTATGAACGAACACGTTTTGCCTCTGAGGCAGGAAACGTAGCCTTATATGGTGTTTCGAGGGGTGGGAATTATGTAAATAACCTCTCCGCGTGCACGTGCAGGTGAATAGAACAGGTGGGATTCATCATAGTACGCAGCTCATTTACACACTTTTCCTGAGGATAGAAGAGTTTGTTGAATCTGACGTGGCATGTTTGTACGAACGCTTCGTACGAACAAAAGTAGGAGAAATTTAGGATAAAAATACGAACATGTTCGTGCTCATCAGGTGATCAGTAAATGGAAGTTCATCAGAAGAACAGTTAAGAGGAGAAAGTCCGGAGCAGCAGAGTAAAGTCCAAAGTGTGACCCTTTATGTGGGTTGGAAAGTTGATGAACTGTTGGAAGCCACAGCTGTCAAGACAGGATGTGAAGTCTCTGGTGAGGGGGTTGTTGTCTTCATCCATATGTGTGTTGAAATCACCCAGCAGGATAATGTTGAGTGAAAGAGCTGATAGATGGTCGATTAGAGCAGCAAAGTCATTCATGAAGGAGTTGTTTACTTTTGGCGGGTGGTAAAATGTGGCAGCAATGGTGGGGGTCGGGCCTGTTAGTAGACACACAGCGTGTTCAAAGGAGGGGGAGGGAGATGTGTGAACCGGCGTGACCTTCCAGTTCTCGCGGTAAATTATCGCGAGACCTCCTCCTCGGCCCAACTAGCGGGATTTCACGATGGAAACAAACCCCGGTGGTGTAGACTCGTTCAGATGAAAAAAGTCATTTTGTTGTTGCCACGTTTCTGTTAAACAGATGAAATCCAGCTTTTGGTCAGATATTAGATCGTGGATAAGCTGACCTTTGCCCATGAGAGAGCAAACGTTTGGAAGTCCAAACTTTACGGAGGAGGCGGAGGTAGTGACCGGAGTGTTAGCCGACGGAGCTAGGTTTGCTAACGTGCTACTACTTTTAGCGGATCAAGCATTGCGGCGTGAAGAACGGTGAGAGTCAAACCAGATGGAGGTTATGGGATTAGCCTTGTCAGCTTTGATTCTACGGCGGGAGCAACGGTGAATGTATCTCCAACGAGGATGGAAGGTAATTTCCTGAAGAGTGAGCACAGGTGGGACGGCCGATAGGAAAAGAAGAGGAAGGAGCTTGACGAATGATTAGTGAAGAAGGCCAGACGCTGGGTGGTGGTGGATGATCAGCAGGAGAGTCCAAAACAGAGCAGGTTGCAGGTAAATCCAAGTAAAATCCATGTTTGATGATGAGTAGAAATGCCCAGGCAAGGACCGGTGAAAAAACAGCAGAAAGTACTGAATAAAACAAAAACAAGAAAAAAGTATGACTAGCAGCGGCAGCCAGGATGCGCCAGCATTCACTCACCGGAAGCTCATATATATCAAGTGGAGCATTAAGGCCAGCCATAATGCTCTGCTTGTAAAAGTAAATCTGTTGGGTATCACCTTGACACTCAGACAATAATTCTGAGTACCACAATGCCGAACAGGACAAGGGGAAAAGAAAAAAAGTAGCACTCTCACATAGTGAGCCAGCCAGTTTGATAGTGATAATATGATTTCTAGAGCCCACCCTTTCCTTCGTCGACTTATCTGAGGCAACCATTGACAAAGTGGTTCAAGACATCAAAGTTCATGCTCAATAATCCAGTTAAAACATCTATCAAATATAAGTCAGGTCCTGTGGACAGTTTCATTTTGTTGAAATGTTTCAGCTTTCATTCAAAAGGTCCAGAGGACTTGACAACTTTGTAGGATTTTCTTTTTAACCTGGATTATTGAGCATGGACTTTAATGCTCCCCATCTTGTTTCCTTGTTTTTGGTGTATTGTTCTGGCAGCGTTACAGCACTTCATACAGGCCTGGTATACCGTAATTGTATTGTATTGTATTTGTATTGTATAATTTTATTCATTTCATATTAAAACAATGACAATTTTTAAAAGAAAAAATAAACAAAAACATAAAATGAAAGGAAGCAGAAGAAGAAAACATTTCTTATCATATCTGCTCCTTATCAAACAATCAATTCAAACTATCAATTCAAACATTAATATACATAGTTGTAATACAAAAGTATACAGTCTCATCAGAATTATACAGTCACATCAAAATACCTATTATAATTTGTTAAATTAGAATCAACTTAAATGTTACGCTTCAACAAAATAGTTTTAATCATTTTCTTAAATATTAGTATGGACTTCACATTTTTTACATTGTCCTCTAGTCTAATCCAAAGATCAATGCCTCTTATGGTAGTAGACCTACCCTTTGAACTGGTTCTAAACTTAGGTTTAACAAACATTTCTGTTCCCTTTAAATTATAGCAAATCCTTTTCACAAAGTAGGTTTGAATGTTAGATGGCAGTGAGGAAGTATGAGCCTTATACATAAGTAAAATAATATTTTACACAACCAAATCATAAAACTTAAGTGATTTCAATTGACAAAACAAAGTACCAGAAGGATGACAATAAGATTTTCTCATTATGATTCGTACAGCTCATTTTTGCAAAATAAAAATAGGCTTAGTTGTTGTCCTACATGCTGTACCCAAACATTTACACAATAAACTAAATGCGGAACTAATTAATGAAGGTCTCTCTTGAAAATGAGCTCTCGTGGCTCAATGAGACTACCTGGATGAATAAAGGGTAAATGAAAAAAAAAGTTGTATTTTTGGTCATTTTTGATGTTTCAGTGTGAATTAAGGCATTTTTTAACTGTGCTGTTTTTAGAAATGACAAAAAAGATTATTTAAAAAAATTGTTTTCATGTGGACAAGGACAAAGACTTAAACTGTAACACAGTTTAATAAACATCATTGTTGTGACACCCAAACTCAAAACACTGTTCAAATACAACTATTTTCACATTTAGTTTTATTTGGGTGGCACCATGGTTCAGTTGGTAGAGCTGTTGCTTCTCAGCGAGAAGATTGCGGGTTCAAATTCTGGCCCGGGACTTTTCTGGGTGGAGTTTGCATGTTCTTCGTGCATGCATGGGTTTTTTCTGGGTACTCTGGTTTCCTCTCACAGACCAAAAACATGCACGTTAGGCTGATTGGTAACTCTAAATTGTCCCTAGGTTTGAGTGAGAGAGTGAATGTTTGTTTGTCTCGTTTGTCTCTATGTGTCCTCCTTGTGATGGACTGGAGACCTGTCCAGGGTGTGTCCCACCTCTGACACAGTGACTGCTAGATATGGGCATCAGTGACCCTGCAACCTGAAAAGGAAGAAGCAGGTAAAGATAATGGATTGATGGATGGTTTTACATGTACCATTAACCAATCAATCAATTAATCAATTTTTTCTTTCAATTCATAAGTCAGAGTCAGAGAATCTTTATTGTCATTTGCACCGCATGTGGTACATGTGATGAAACGAGATTATGTACACAGGGTCCCAGTTACATTCAACAACAAAATGCAAGAGAAAAACAGTAATAACATCTAGGATTGACTAAGAAAAACTTCAACTAGAAATACACTAAGCACTAATGTAATATAAAAACAAAATCATTACAAACAGACAGCCGCACGAACATGAGTCTGTATGAGCAGATGGTCACAGATGAACATAGCAACAAAAAAACAGATCAGCATCAGCATGATGTGATATTTTCATAAAACATATTATCATAAAACTTGATCATCAGTTTCTCATCACATTCTCTGACAACACTTATTTACATGAGTGAAGAGGGAGCAGGAAAAAGAAAACACCTTCATATCTGATGCATATTTGATGATTGAAGAGTTCAGGAAAACTCATAGACCGTTGAAATAATCACAACTTGTTAATAATGAGGTTAGAAACAATTAAAGGCAAATCAGGAACAAACCAAGCATACTAGTGAAATCATAAAAGGTCAGGCAGGTGGATTTGTGTCTTACATCTTTTTATTTTCAACATCTAAAAGTCTTGATTCAAAGGATTACAAGAAGGTAAAGCTTTGAAGATAGATTTACCCCACCAGCCCAAAAGTAATGCCATATCACATCTGACACCCCAAAGCTTGAGGAATCGATTCTGGAGTAAAGCCATTGATTGGGTTGGGTTTGAACATGTGCTCAGGTCAAGAATGTAAGGAAGGGTTGGAAGCAAGACGTGCTCCTGGCTCCAGTCTTTTGTTGAATAAATCAATGGTCTCTCACTAAGGACCAGATTAGCCCAGTCAAGACACTAGAGAAGTAAGTTTACATTTTGTTATAGATTTGTATGCTGCATCTGTCCTCTGTATTTTGGTATCACCCACCACCTAAAGGTGAAAAGGAGCCATAATGTTGCCTGTGTCTGTCTGTGAGTGCATGTGTCTGTCTGTGAGTGCATGTGTCTGTCTGTTGGAAACATATATATCAACTACTGAGCACTAAATGAAATACATTTATCTACAATAGAAATTTACAATTACTTGTGATGACCCACGACTGTGGGGTTTCTGGGTTTTGTCTCATGTGGGTTTCTTGTGTTCCTCCTTCTTGAACACAAGAAGGAGGAACACTGAAGAGTGAATTAAACATGCATGTTTAATTCACTCTTCAGTGTTCCTCCTTCTTGTGTTCAGCCCTTGTCTCACCTGCGTCCAATGCCAATCAACACAGGTGTCTGTTATTTGTCCTCATTAGTGTGTGTGTACATTTAGCTCCCTTGTGTCTTGTCATTTGTATCCAGATTGTTCTTCCATGGTGTCATGATCTGTCTCCCGTCCTGTTCTCCTAACTAAGTGAGAAGGCTGCCCAGTCAGCGTTTTTGATTTAGTAGTTTGAAAATAAATATATTTAACTTTTTACCTGGAGTCTCCTGTAGCCTTCCTGCACATGGGTTTGACACACCTGATACAAGATCATGACATAATCCAGAGACCAAACCGAGCCCGGCAAGTAGATGATTACTCTCTTCAAGTTCCTTGCATAAGATGCAGAGAAAATGGTTACGTATTTAACCACAGTTCTATGAATCCAGAGGGCAGTGCTGAAAACACTGAATATTCCCTGTGTGCATGTGCCGTTCGAGTAGTAATACCAAAAAAGTCACAGCTATGACATTTCAGATAATTAGCCAGGGGGTATATAGCCCTGTTTCATCCGTAGCTCTGATCCTACAGAATCTTCTCATGGACACAAGGGTTCTGAATGACAGTGAAGCTCTGGTGGTCATCTGGGATTCATAGGACCATGGTTGCATACGTAACCTTCGTTCTATTTCATCCCTACTGACCGTTAGAGGGCAGTGCTGAAAGCACTGAATGACTGATACAAGCGATGGCACAAGGAATCCTGAGCACAAACCTCACTGGGAAGGTCCAGAGGACCCTTGCAGGAGAAGCTAGCCCAGAGGATAAGGGGTGGCCACATTGACACTGTAGAACCAGGTGAACGTGCTTGGGGAAGCTTATGCTGCATCAGCACATATCACTTCCAGCAGAACCCCTCTCAAGGTTGCCCAGGAAGTGGAGGCACTCCTGGTAGAGTGTGTCCTCACGCCAACCAGTGAGGAGCTACGTCCTACACCGTAAGCATGACAAATGACATCCAAAGTCCAGTGGGAAAGACGTTGCTTGGAAAGAGGGCAACATAGCCAAGGGCTTCCATAATACAAAAACAACTGGTCTGAACGTCTTATAGCAGCAGTAGCCACGATGTATGTCTCCAGTGCCCTCACTGGGAATAATAACCCAGAACTATTGCCAGACTCCCTTGGTGTAGACTGAATACGTGCCAGCCTCAATGGCTGGATACCATGAGAATGAGATAACACCTTGTGTACAAATGTGGTGTTCAGCCACAAGGTAACTCCAGAGTCATTAGGGCCCCATCTGAGACATGAAGGACTGATGGAAAGGGCATGTAGCTCGCCGTCCCTCTTAGCTGAGACAATAGCCAACAAAAAGGTCTTCTTACCCAAGAGCCAATTGAGGTCTGCCTGTGCCACGGGCTCGAATGGAGGGTGGCACAGATTTTCAAGAACCAAGGGCAAATCCCAAACTGGTGCCAATGGAGCCGTCGGTAGGTGCAACCTGTGAGCCCCATGAAGAAAAAGAGAAACTAGATTGTGGCTTCCCATTGTACAGTAGGGCTTTAACAGACTACTCGATTAATCAACACATCGATTACTTGGACCTCTATCGAGTTTTTAAATTTCACATCGAGTATTCGTAGTGACGTCATCACGTCACAGTTACAGAACAGAATCAACCTCCTGTTTGGAACGCGTTACGAACCGGTGTTACACCATATTCTGTGACCACCGTATATTGTGACCGTAGAGGGCGGTGTTGCATTAACTGTTGCAGGTCACATAATGTGATGTAACACCGGGTCTAATGACCGAACCAGAACCAGCTTCCTCTGACCTTGTTTCACAAATAAAAGGCAAAAAATATTAATCTCTAAACCTATAAAAACATATTAACATATTAATCTCTAAAACTAAACCTAATGCACAACACCACAGGCGGTGGTGGTGTGAGGTGGTCAACTGCCCCACTGTTTTTTGTTTCGTTTTTGACATGCCATACATTTTTTTCACTTTAGCAGCTTAATAATAATAACTAACATTTTTGGTTTTCCTATGACTTATTTGCTATAAGGTAAATGGTAGGAGCATAATATATGTGACCAGCCACTCCAAATCCAGGAACAAGTCGGCACAGCTCTAACTGAGAAAAAATCAATAAACCTTCAACTTCTGAGAAATTAGTGAAAATTGTTTTTTTGCAAAATGTACCAGTTGAAGTTGTGAAGAAACCATCCCATGCTTTAAAAAACACTTTATAAGTGTTTAAACTGATAAACTTTGTGTTAGAAATCCGTTTGTTTTCAGAGTAAAACCAAGCCGCAGTGATTTGCGTACTGGGGGCGGGGACCCTCACAGCTGATTAACATGCGGGACTTGTTTGGCTGGTATCAGAGCTTTGTTACTGGCTTCGGCCAATAACGTGCAGCTTTGAAAGAAGCACATGGCTACTTAACATCTATAGATCGCCCAGTGGACACAAGGAACAAGGAAAATAATAAAATAAAGCCGATCAAAGCGTCAGAGCTGTCAGCTGTTTTTCCGACCGACCCGAGGGGAAAAAAAAGAAGCTTTTACTGCGTGCGCAAGCAAATCGCAAGCAAATCAGTTTCCATCCTACATAATACATCCATCCATACGTCCATCCATCCATCCACTATATTTATTTCATTAGACAAAGCAGACACGCGTAATCACCGCGCAATGCGCCCCAGCCACTGCGGTCCACTCGGCTCCGTGCAGCCATGGTCTGTGTCCAGCAGCGCATCGCGCAATCACACGCGTTGGATTGGCTTAGGTTTTACAAATCGCAGCAAAGAAACTAAAATTTAAAGCACGATAATGGTGCACCAATTATGCAGATTCAACTGGCCGTTTGAAAAGGTAAAATGTACAGTTAAGATCGGATGGATCAGCCGTTCTCACGCAGCTGTCAGCTGCTGTCAGCTGCTGTCATCATGATAAAAAAGCTGAATGGAGCAGCGTGTTTAATTAAAATAGCCTTGTTTTTCCCAGATAATTTTGCTCTAAAATGTTTTTGTTTATCTTTATGTAAGATTATCTTTAGAATTTATTTTTCATGTTAATATATATTTGGTGAAACAAGAAATCTTATCTTTCTTTCTTTGAAATACATTATTTGGATGGATGGATGGATGGATGGATGGAAACCGACCAGCCCACAAAAGCTTAATAAAAAAGACCTACAGCAAAGATAAGGCCTTTCTGCCCTGATGACACAAAATGTCCAGCACCAACACCTTGTGTGACATCTAAAATAAGTCTGTGCAGGAGCTGTGTGTAAAGCCTTATTTTATTTTGTTTTCCCCCTGTCTAACCTAGATGCAACATAAGCATCTCCTGAGTTTACTCAACATCTTCAGCTATTATACAAACTTTTCCAGTGTCATCAACTTTATAAAGTGCATTCCTGTCCTGTACCTTTAACACCATTTTTTATTATACTTTTACTGCTGTTAATATCATAATTTTTACCATTGGTGTGTGATACTGTTCATTAAATTTTTAAACCTCTTTTATGTTGTGTGTGTGAAGCACCTTGATAACGTAGTTTATCTGTTTTAACTGTGCTATAAATAAAATTGACTTGACTTGACTAGTTGCAGTGGTGGAGAATGTACTCAAACACTGTACTTAAGTAAAAGTACAAATAAACAGACAAAAATGTACTCTAGTAAAAGTAGAAGTACCATATTAATGTTTTTACTTTCAAACTAATGACAAATCAAAAAACTGCAACGTGAATGCAACTTGTAACTCAACACATTATAGAAATGTAGTGTAGTAGAAAGTACAGATACTTCATGTAAAATGTAGTGGAGTAAAAGTAAAAGTACCCACATTTATTTCTACTTAAGTAAAGTACAGATACATGAAAACTGTACTTAAGTACAGTAACAAAGTATTTGTACTTAGTTACATCCCACCACTGACTAGTTGTGACCCTTATTTTTTGGGGTGGGCTGTAACAAAACAATCAACATTATTAATGTGTAAAACATGTCACAATAACATAAAATACAATTCTTTGTATTAATGTTGTTTTTTTAAAGATCAAAAGGAAGTTTGCCAGTAGGGGTGTAGGAAAAAATAGATTTTTCAAAGACTCTGGATTCTTAGTCCTGGCGATTCAGAATCAATTCTAAATGCTCCAAAATCAATTTTTAAACATGTTTAATTTTACCCTGATGCATGCTCAATAATCCAGGTACAAAAATCTAAAAAAGCTAAGTCTGGTATTCAGCTCAGTCTTAACACCCTCTCACAGTGGATCAACCAGTTGGCTGATGACAGCCGAAACCAGCTGCTCACATGATGGAGGACCATCAGCCTAACAATGGATCGTTAGCACCCTGATGGTTGTTTGCTATTCACAGAGGGCTGAGTGATACCAGCAATGACAGCATTATTGTCCCCCTCTTATAATGCTTGAGTTAAAGGTTACTACACTTTGGTAGGCTGAAGTCTGTTTTTGTCTGTATATTTTGAATTATTTGTATGTGATGGACTGGAGACCTGTCCAGGTGTCCCACGCCTCTCGCACAGTGATGACTGGACATGGACACCAGTGAGCCCCATGACTCTTAAAGGAAGAAGTGGTTAAAGATGATGGATGGATGAATTATTTGTTCCTATATTTTTATTTTATTGTTTTAGAGGAATCCAGGCAACTAAGCTAACCTAATACAGTACTGGTAATTCAAGTTACAGCATTTAATGCATTCCTGTATTATTTGTTTGTATTTTTGGTATGAATATCAAATGATTCAAAAACTTTGATAAAGTACAGAACCTACAATTATTGTTTTAAATAAATGTTCTATTTGTTTACATTGTTGTTAATGTTTTCAGTTTAAAATTATTGTTTTAAATAAATGTTCCATTTGTTTACATTGTTGTTATTCTCAGTTTAAAATTATTGTTTCAAATAAATGTTCCATTGGTTTACATTGTTGTTTAATATTCTCAGTTTAAAATTATTGTTTTAAATAAATGCTCCATTTGTTTACATTGTTGTTTATTCTTTTCAGCTTGTCAGTTACAAAGCTGAAACTAAATTTATGACCATTTTAATAGAAAAATCATTTTTGAATCAAAAATTGTTTCTGAATCGAAAAATTGATTTTGAATCGAATCGTGATACCAAAAATCGGAATCAAATCAATTCTCCAGACACTGAGAGATTCATACCCCTATTTGCCAGCAAAGCTGAAATTCTGCACACCTTCCTAGGCAGAGTCTGTGTTGACAGTCAGTTCTGGGGGTTGGGTTAACGCAAATTAATGTAAATGAACAGCAATTGTTAACACCCCCAGGTAATGCTTCTGGAATGGGGACATTCTTCCAAAACTTTGAAGCCTGTTTTCTCCCTAATCTTATTTGCAGATTGCCAACATTGAAATGGCTGTATCTTCTTCATTTTTTTTTTGAGCGACATGTGTTTGGCATCATCGGATAGCTTAGAACCCACACTTTAAGATTCTGTAAATAACTCAAAATGACCCAGGGGAGACTTGTTCCTGGTTTTGCCACGGCCAGTCACATATGCTTCCAAAGTTTTGTTGGTCTTTTTTGGTAAATAATAAATTACTTTTTTTTGCGGTTTTAATTAGTTTTAAAAAATTGCATCTTGAGATCCTATGACATCATCAACTACTCAAGCTCTACTCGAGTATTATTATGTTAATGTTGAGTTAAAAAATTATGTACTCATGCAACCCCTACTGTACAGCTATCAATGTCAGCGTGATTAGAAGATATCTCCGATACATATACTTTAAATGTCGAAAGGGAGCGTCCCTTGTCAAGAAGGGATTGGAGAAACTCTAGGATGGTGGGTATTGTACAGGAGGTTGGGTTGTCATTGCAGGCGGAGCACCACTGGGAAAACAGACACCATCTGTTTTCATATTGCTGACAAGTAGAGGGTGCTTAAGATGGTGCGTCTGACAGGATCTGAAATTCCAGTCAGCTGCTGTCCGAGCCTTCCAGTGGCCACACCCACAGTCAGAGACGTTGAGGATTGGGGTGCTATATCAGTCCTTCCAGATGAGACAGCAAGTCCCTCCTGGTCAGAAGACACCATGGGATGCTATGACACAGACTCTGTAGCAGTGGGAACCATGGGTGTGCTGGCCAACATAGAGCCACCAGCAACATCCTGTGACCCTCTTTGAGAACTCTCTGAAGAGTAGACCATTAATTCATTCAACATTTATTTCATCAGGTTAATCTCATTGAGCCTCGAGGACTCATTTACAAGAGCGACCTGCTACAAACTAAAGAATGTGACCAAATTAGAGGAAGGGGCATAAACGTATGAAGGAGGACCCTTGGCCTTGAGTTAACATGTCCTAGCCTAGTGCACCCAATACCCCGTAAGTAAATACCATAGAAGGCAATGAGTTGTATCCTCCATGACAAACAGATCTATCTCCGTAAATGGACTGTACTTATATAGCGCCTTCCTATCTTATCGAGATACTCAAAACGCTTTACACTACAATCTGTACCCTCATTTACCCATTCATACAGCATTCTACTAGATCTCTTCAAAGCCAATTGAACAAATTATTCTAAAGAGACTAATTAGTGCTTCATCACTTTGAGATTTTTATTAATGAAAAGTGCATTATAAATTTAATTCATTATTATTATTATTATCATCACATTCATACACCAATGGAACACACATTGGAGGCAATGAGGGGTTCAATGTGTTTATTCAAAGTCAAAAGTCAAAGTCAACTTTATTGTCAGAACTGCAATATGTACAGGACATACACCTTTATTTAGGCAGGTTAATCTCATTGAGCCTCGAGGATTCATTTACAAGAGGGACCTGTCTACAAACTAAAGAATGATGACAACAGCAACAGTAGAATTTCCTTAAACAATCAACAATAGACAGTGTTGCCCAGGGAAACTTCGGAATGTGACTGCTGGTGGATTCAAACCCCTAGCTCTTGCATTGGAAGACTGCTCTAACAACTCAGCCACAGCCGCCATGCCCGGTGAGGTGGACATTAAGAAAGCAATCTTGAAAGTAAATGATTGCGCAGTAAAGAAATGTTTCCTTTCAGTTCGGTCTCTCGGTGCAACATACTTGCTATGGGAATTGAGCCCCTGTGCGATTACCTGAAGGAATACATTCACACCTTTTATGGCAGGGGGCGTCACCCCGTGCCAGAGGTACCGCCCTTTAGGTACTTAGGCGACTGACGCCCTTCCAACTGTCTCTTTTTGCCCTTCAACTCGCAAAAACCTGAACTAACTCTCTTTGCGGGACTTCTCTGCTGCTCCATCGCTCAACTTGAGGTGAGCTCGCTCCTTGCACAGAGCGTACAGAGAATTTTTCCCTGCGTACTGCTGGACTAGCGAAAGCTAGCCCAGCATATTTCTATAACCTCAAAGTTTTTTTCTTTCCTCTCTCTACAGGTTGCTTCGTTCAACGGCATTATAACTACGCCACAACCGCTACCCCGGCTAACATACTTAGCGGGCTTGCCAGCGAAAGCGACACGATGGAGGAGACACTTGAACAACGAAGAAAAAGGAATCTGGAAGGTCTCGCTCGCCTTATCTCGGTCATTCAAGATGGCGCCGTTGTTGTTTGAGGCTCGCTGTCTGATGCTCTTCCTGTTTTTTCTGTTTGCTTTTAATTTCAACACAAGTGTGAATGCTCGGATTGTGTATGATCGCCAAAGTTTATTGGACATTGGAGCCTCGACTGGTAATATGATACCATGGAATTATACCGGAGACAAGACCCCGCCCTTGCTGCTGGGCATTCCAGCGTACCTGTGTCGTTCCTGGTCTCTACCTTTCCGACGGAAGCGAACCCGCCGTCGTGGCAGACGCAGCGGTTGGCTAGTACGTGCGAAGGCAGCTTTGGGGCATTGTTTTCCGGACTCATTCAGTGCGCGTAGGCTGGTGCCGCGCCTCTCCTTCCCGTTGCGCGTGCTGGATCCTGTGGGTCCCTGCTTGGTGCCTGTTGGTGGAGGCCATGATGGAGCGGTCCAGCCTCGTCCTCCCTGCACTCCTCGACCCTGTAGACGTGGGGTGAATCTTCTTAACCTACGATCTCTTCGCCGGGAATCTCGGACACCAGATGGTGGCGGAGATCCGCTGATCTCGACCAGGATCGGTCTGATAAATGCTAGGTCGCTAGCAAACAAAACATTCGTCATCAAGGATTACTTTTCCTCTCAAGGCCTGGATTTCTTGTTTATAACCGAATCATGGACAAGTGGTTTGGGTGAGTCCAGCGTCTTTAATGAACTTTTGCCGCCGAACTGCTGCTACTTTAATTTTCCGAGGATGACTGGTCGAGGAGGAGGAATAGAGAGAGAGAGAGAGAGTCTTTATTGTCATTTGCACCGCATGTGGTACATGTGATGAAAACGAGATTATGTACACGAGGTCCCAGAGTTACATCCAACAACAAATGAAAGAGAAAAACAGTAATAACATCTAGAATTAACTAAGAAAAACATCAACTAGTAATACACTAAGCCTAATATAGTGGGAATAAACAGCAGCACGAACATGAGTTTGTATGAGCAGATGGTCACAGATGAACACAGCAACAAGAAAACAGATCAGCATCAGTATGATGTGATATTTTGCAGTGTTTATTTTTTATTTTATTTTTATTTATTCATGAGTCTAACAGCCTCAGGGTAGAAGCTGTTCCTCAGTCTAGTGGTTCTACACTTGATGCTCCTCAACCTCCGTCCTGAGGGGAGTGGGGCAAAGAGTGAGTGTGCTGGATGAGTGAGGTCTTTCATGATGCAGGTGGCTCTTTTCCTGCATCTGGAGGTGTAAATGTCTGTGATGGTGGGGAGACTGACTCCAACAGACTTCTGTGCAGCCTTCACCACTCTCTGCAGAGCTTTCCTCTCTTCAACTGTGCAGCCTCCATGCCACACGTTGATGCTGGAGCACAGGATGCTCTCCACTGCACACCTGTAGAAGGAGGTGAGGACTGGGCTGCTCAGACCAGCTCGTCTCAGCCGTCTGAGGAAGTAGAGTCTCTGATGACCTTTCTTGATCAGGCTGGTGGTGTTGTTGCTCCAGCTGAGGTTATCATTCATGTGTACACCCAAGTATTTGTAGCTGGAGACCACTTCCACTGCAGACCCACCTATTTTCAGTGGGGCATGGGTGTGTTTGTTCCTTCTGAAGTCCACAATCATCTCCTTTGTCTTCTTCACATTCATGTGAAGATTATTCTCTTTGCACCAGCTCTCCAGGTGTTCCACCTCCTGTCTGTAGCTGGACTCATCATTGTTTGTGATGCATCCCACCACCGCTGTATCATCTGCAAACTTAACAATATGACAGCCTGGAAGTGTGGCTGTACAATCATATGTGAGCAGAGTGAACAGAAGGGGGCTCAGCACACATCCCTGAGGAGAGCCAGTGCTGAGGGTTATGGTGGAGGAGGAGAAGTTGTGGATCTTCACGGACTGTGGTCTGTCTGTTAAGAAGTCTAGTACCCAGTTACAAATAGAGGGGCTTAGTCCAAGTGTAGATAGTTTGTCTATCAGAGTTTGGGGGATCATGGTGTTGAAAGCAGATGTGAAGTCCACAAAGAGCAGACGCACGTATGAGTCCTTCTGATCCAGGTGGGTGAGAGCAGTGTGGACCACGGAAGAAATGGCGTCCTCTGTTGATCGGTTCTCACGGTATGCGTATTGATGAGGGTCCTCATTGATGTTGACGGTTGCCTTGATGTGGGACATGACCAGTTTCTCAAAACATTTAGCGACTATCGGGGTGAGGGCCACCGGTCTATAGTCATTCAGACCAGTCACTGTGGAGCTCTTTGGGACTGGGATGATGGTCGCGGTCTTCAGGCAGGTGGGAACTGACTCCAGTGCAAGTGAGGTGGTGAAGATGTCAGCCAGCACCTCACAGAGCTGGTCCGCACATTCCTTCAGAACTTTCCCTGGGATGTTGTCTGGTCCGGTTGCTTTATGAGGATTAATCTTTCTGAGACTGCCTCTCACTTCTGCTGCGGACACCCTGAGATGCTCTTCATCTGGTGATGAGGTGAGTCTGGTGCTAGCTGGTCTGTTTGGATCATCAAAACGTGCATAAAACTTATTGAGGGCATCAGGCAGAGATGGGTCCCTGGGGCATTGTTTGTTTTTGCCTTTGTAATCTGTTATGCATTTAATACCCTTCCACATGCTCCGTGGGTCTTGTGAGGTGAACTGTCCCTCGATCCTCTGTGCATACGTGGCCTTGGCCTTCTTAATGCCATCCTTCAGTTCATTCCTGCTCTTTCTCAGCTCCACTTTATCTCCTGACTTGAATGCAGTGTCTCTGGCTGCTAGCAAGGCGTGAACTTCTTTATTTAACCAGGGTTTCCGGTTCGGGTAGGATTTCACATATTTTTTTATGGATACATTTTCAGAGCATGTACTGATGTAACCCAGGACTGAGGAAGCGTACAGTTCCATGTCCACTGAACTTCCATCAGTGGCTGCTTCTCTGAAAACAGACCAGTTTGTCCTCTCAAAACAGTCTCTCAACATGGGGGAACTATCTTGAGGCCAGATTGTTATTTCTCTTTGTTCCGGCTTTGAGCGCCTGAGTGGGGGGAGTTCTCTTGGGGCCAGAATCAGAGAGTCGTGGTCGGAAGCTCCGAGCGGTGGGCGTGTCTTCGCCGTGTATGCTCCCTTTACATTTGTGAAGACTTGGTCGAGCGTTTTATCTCCTCTCGTAGCTGTGAAGACGTTCTTATTGAAGGCTGGGAGGGAGACTTGAAGATCAACGTGATTGACGTCCCCGCAAACAATGAAAAGCCCCTCAGGATATTTACACTGCAGCGAGGTGAGTAAGTCATGAATTTCTCCCTGGGCGTCATTAGCATTAGCATCAGGGGCTATGTAAATAACGCTGATTAAGATCACTGAATAGTCACGTGGCATGTAGTGCGGCCTACATCTTATTGTGATCAACTCCACGGCAGCTGAACAAGCTCTTTTTATCACAGCACA
Organism: Garcialebias charrua; assembly: GCA_038048925.1. NCBI lineage: Eukaryota > Metazoa > Chordata > Actinopteri > Cyprinodontiformes > Rivulidae > Garcialebias > Garcialebias charrua. The sequence continues at coordinate 21,593 of JBBPBX010016397.1, forward strand.
GTTCGTGCACCAATCTTTGTGTACGTAAATACAAACACCGCCGCCTCGCGTTTTCCCCGTAGTCTCGGTACACCGGTCTGTTCTGAAGAAGAAGAAGAAAGAATAGGAAGAAAGAATAGTGACAGTTTTTAAGAACTGTTTTACTTGTAAACAATTACCTCCAGCCCGTTTTGGTAGCTTTGAGCTTGGTCTCTTTGAACTTGGTAGCTCCCACACTGTGTTGTGTGCGGTGGTCTATCGGCCGCCAAAGTACAACAAAGATTTTATAAATGACTTTTCTGATTTCCTGGCTGATATCATGCCACGGTATGACAAAATGTTATTGGTTGGTGATTTCAATATCTGTGTCTGTTGTCCTACTTCACCTATGGCTCAGTCGTTTCTTAATGTTATTGATTCTTTTAATCTTGTGCAGTTTGTGACTGGTGCTACGCATGAGTTTGGACACACACTTGATTTGGTTTTATCTTTTGGTCTACCAGTTTTTAACTTAGTGATTGGTGACCCATTATTTTCAGACCATATGCCTGTTTTATTTGAGATAAAGCAGTCCATTACTAAAGTTAAACCATGTGCTACAGTTCGGCTCTGTCGTGTTCTTAACCCTTCCACTGCTGTTCAGTTTTCTTCTGTTTTTAATGAGAACTGTACAATCCCAGAGACTGTGGGAAATAAAACCGAGGATATCAGCAACTGGTTTTATTCTACCAGCAAAGCAGCGCTGGATTCGGTGGCACCATTAAAAATTAGACCTGCAAAATCCAAACATGAACCCTGGTTAAATGATGTCACTCGGGCTGCCAGGAGAAACTGTCGTAAAGCTGAACGTAAATGGAAATATGATAACTTGCAGGTGTCACTCCAAATATTGAAGGAATGTTGGCGCTGTTATCAAAGGACTGTAAAAGATGCCAAAAGAAGATACCTGACTAATATCATTGTATCTAACAGTCACAATCCTGCTGTTTTATTTAGAACTATTAATTCTGTTTTAAATGCCCCACATGGTGCTATTGTGGAGACTTCCCCTGCTGTCTGTGAAAGTTTCTTACACTTCTTTGTTGAGAAAGTCACTTCTATTAGGGCCCAGATCATACCCACTGTTCATGACCCTGTAGATACTGTGCCTTGCTCTGCTATTTTTCATAGCTTTGAATGTGTGACTTTGCATTCCCTGCAGGAGGTCGTTAGCCACTTAAAACCAACTGGTTCTCCAGACGATGCTATTCCACCTCGACTATTCAATGAGGTTTTTCTTACTATAGGTCCTTCGATCCTTGCTCTTGTGAATAGTAGCCTGTCCTCAGGTGCTGTTCCTGAAAATCTGAAACATGCAGTTGTCCAGCCTCTAATTAAGAAATCAAACTTGGATACTGCTGTCCTGGCGAACTACAGACCAATTTCTAAATTGCCCTTCGTTTCGAAAATTCTTGAGAAGGTAGTTTATAATCAGCTAATGGCCTATCTCATTGAAAATAATATTTTAGAGGTTTTTCAGTCCGGTTTTAAATCATTTCATAGCACAGAGTCAGCTCTTTTAAAAGTTTTTAACGATATATTCTTGGCGACTGATTCTGGTGACTGCGTTGTTTTGGTGTTGTTGGATCTATCAGCTGCGTTTGACACAGTGGATCACAACATTTTAATCACACGTTTGGAACAGTGGGTGGGCATTGGTCATATAGCCTTAGATTGGTTTAAATCTTATCTGACCAAGCGTACTTTTTGTGTCTGTCTTGATGGACATAGGTCCTCCTCTGCTCCACTCTCATGTGGTTCTGTTTTTAGGAAATACGGGATTGCTTTTCATTGTTATGCAGATGACACACAGATCTACGTACCTTTAAGCAGACTCAGCCTCTCTTCGGTCTCTGTTCCTATGTTTGGAAGATTTTAAGGCCTGGATGGCCCTAAACTTCTTGAAACTTAACAAAGACAAAACAGAGGTGGTGATTTTTGGCAATTCGACTGAAGACTCTTTGTCCGATTGCTCCTTGGCTCAGTATATCCGGCCAGTTGTTACAAATCTAGGGGTCAAGCTGGACGCTTTATGATGGATAGGGGTCAAGCTGGACGCTTTATGATGGATAAATAAGTGGAGTCTCAGATTAAAGCAGTTGTAAAATCCAGCTTTTTTCATTTGAGGCAGCTAGCCAAAGTAAAAGCCATCCTTCCTAGACAGCACTTCGAAACAGCAATCCATGCATTTGTGACCACACGGCTGGATTACTGTAATTCACTTTATGTTGGTATTAGTGATCTGTGTACTTCCCAGCTTCAGAGGGTTCAAAATGCAGCTGCACGACTCTTAACAGGTACACGAAAATTTGACCACATTTCCCCTGTTTTGGCTTCTTTGCACTGGTTACCGGTGCGTTACAGGATTCATTTTAAAATACTTTTATTTACTTTTAAAGCTCTAAATGGCCATGCCCCTCCATACCTGTCAGAGCTGCTGCATTACTACACACCCTCTCGTTCGCTCAGGTCAGCTGACCAGTTGCTTCTGAGGGTACCGAGGACAAAGCGCAAGCTTAGAGGGGACCGTGCTTTCTCTGTGGTAGCTCCTAAGCTCTGGAATGACCTCCCATTAGACATAAGACAGGCCTCTTCACTTGCTGTTTTTAAGTCTCTTCTTAAAACCCATCTTTTTTCTTTGGCTTTTGGTACAATCTGAGATGTTTTAACATCCAATATTGAAGTCTGTTGTGTTAAATTTAAGTGTGCTGACGTATTTGTAAGAATTATGAGGAGGTCAATATTGTGTCTTTAAACACATATAGTGCCACCCAGATGTAACTAAAGGATTTTAACAGGGGTCAGTATTAAGCTGACCTCTTTATCCTTAATTAATCTACTTATTCAGATTGAATAGTAATTTCACGGATTCTTTTCTTTTTCAGTTTATTCAATATCTCTGTGATCTTTATGATGGATAAATAAACAGAGCTATAGAGTGACAATGGACATTGACTTAGTTTGGTATGCCAGGCGACACTACCATTTATTTAAAATAAATCAACTAAAATCAACACCATTACACTTGATTGACATGATTTCACTTTCTTTCAAATTAAAATTGAAAGAAAGTGAAATCATGTCAATCAAGTGTAATGGTGTTAATTTAGTGATTTATCTTAAATAAATGGTAGTGTCTTTGGCATACCAACTAAGTTAACGTCTCTGTCACTTAAGGGCTTTGTTTATTCATCCATCATAAAGATCACAGAAATATTGGGTAAACTGAAAAAGAAAAGAATCCGTGAAATTACTATTCAATCTGAATAAGTAGATTAATTAAGGTAAAGAGGTCAGTATTAATATTGACCTCCTCATAATCCTTTACATCTGGGTGACACTATATGTGTTTAAAGACACAATATATATGGTCTCCCTCATGTTTACTTCACTCTCACTCCAATATGTTTTTTTTTCTCCATTTATAGATGACCTCCCTTCTCACCTTATAGCCATCCTCTCACTCCAATATGTATATTTTTTTAATAGAGAGAAAGAAAGAAAAGAGCACAAGGCAAACACACCCAACCTCCGTCCATAATCCTGCAAAGCACATGACAGAACACAGCAACGAAACATACATGCATAAAGACTAATAATCTTCATGACCTTGCAGTAGATTTCTATAAATAAACATACCCATACCTACAAATATATATACAGTATACATACATATACATTTATATTCATTCATATACCCATCTACATATCTGCATATATCTACATATACATCCCTGCATCCATTTGTGTGTGGTTGTGAGCATGCATAAGTGAATAAGGTTCCTCCAATAGAACATTTAGTAGCGACTGTGAAGCATCAGAGATCCGTCCCCCCAAAGCCCGAGGCAGACGAAGGGGCGATCAAAGCCCAAGACTCCAGGAAGGACCCCGAGCCCAGAGTCCCCAGGGCCACCCGAACAGGACGAGCCACTCGCCCACTCCCCAGATCCGACCAAGGGGAAGAACCGGACGAATCCCACCAGCGACCACATACAATGACCCCCGGGGTTAAACGCGACAAATTCACAGGCCCCCGCCGGAGCCCGCCGTACCGACGTAGCCCCAGGGCCGGTCACCGAGGCCCGGGCACCTGTGGACCTAACAGTCGAGTTCGACACCAGAGGCATGATGAATGAAGACGAGATCTCTATCTTAGCCTCGGGCTAATTTTCAGCGGAGGAACCAGAACTCAAGATCGAGGATCCAGGAGAGGGCCTTCCCAGGACCCCGATACCTGCGCTCCCTGAAACTGACTTATCCATCCCGGCCCTGTTCGACCTGTGCCACAGAGCAACGGACGTGTTGAACATCCCCTGGCCAGATCCTCCACCTCACCAACAGGTCACAAGGCTGGTGGGGAACTATTTTTATTCAAAACAACAGATTACAACCAGGCAAAGGATGCCCGTGTTCCCAGAATTCCTCACGGAACTGACCCGCACCTGGCCTCAGCCACGAGCGCCCATGCTCCTCCCTATCTCACAATTCCTCGACGTGGAGGGCATCGATCAGGTGGGAATAGCTAATGCAACTCAGATTGAGGACACGCTAGCGTCCCACCTAGCTCCCAGATCATCAGGAACAAAGCCGACTCTCCCCAGCAAAGCTTGCAGAGCCTCAACGTCGCTTCTCGAGAAGTGCTACAGAGCTCAAGGACTCGCGGCGCACGCCATGAACGCGTCAGCGATGATGTAGGCTTAAGGGTCCAATAGACCTGAGCATCCTACCTGGACACCACTCTACGTGTGCATTCTGTACGCATGCGTTCGCTGTTATAGCTCTTTTTTTTTAAATGCTCGCGTTTTCGCTCCAAATCCTTGTTGTACTGTGAGCAAGTCCAGCTGTCCCTTTTGCAGCTGCGGGCAGAGGGAACAAACTGAGGTCGCTGATTGGTCACTTGCTGACATGCCTACTGAAATGATTGACAGCTCGTCAGAAAACTCAGAACTCACCGTGAAAGCAGCCCGCTGCGGTGTTCTGCTGCGGTGTTTCTACTTTATATGTTATATAAGTTCTAAGAAATAAAAATAATTACAGGGAGCGCTTTTCCTGCAGCTCACCGCCCACCAAGAAATATATAAAACCTCGCGCAGCCAGGTAGGACCTGAATTCATTCATTTCAGTCATAGAGTGAACGGAGGAAGAAGCGATTACTTGACTTTTGGCAAAAAACAAAAGAAAAGGCCCGATCCGCGATGAAGAAGAGGAATTTAATTCATGTGTGTAACATACAAACCAGTCCGGCGCCGGGGAAGTTTATGGTCAGACACCGCTCAAGCGTACGTGGTCGTAAAAAAAGAGCTTTGCGCGTTTGTGCCCGAGGGGCTACGCGGGGGCTACGCTTTTGCCACAACGTACGTACGTCGTACAGAGGCATATAGGGAGGACGCTGAGGTCTATTGGAGGCTTTACCTCGCAGAAAAACTCAAACAACTGTAGGAAACCTCGGATAAGCAAGCTGCGCCAAATTACTGGACGAAGCCCGCAGAGCTACAGACTTCATTCTCCGTATGATGGGGACAGCTGCTGTGGCTCAGGGCACAGGTATGGCGGAAGTGGTCATCGCGCTCCGCCACCTGTGGATGACATTGACGGATTTACCGGAGGGACAAAAGGTGCCTTTTCTCTACCACTCGATAGAAGCGGAGGGACTTTTTGGCCAGAATTTGGAGCGAATCCAAACCAAGCTAGACCAAAGGCGCAGGCAGGCTGAAGCCCTCAGGGTGGGCATTCCTCGTCGGAGTTTTGCCCCCCCCCCCAAAGAGCCCACTGGAGGCAGACCTGCACAGCCGCGGCACCGCTCAACGACGCGTGTACCACCGCAGAAGCAGACAGCATACGAGGAGGAGCCTCGGCAGAGACCTCCGCCGAACCAACCTTGCTCCGAACACGCATGGAGTAATAATAGGTTTGTCCCACGCCAAGTGAGCAGGCATAGGGCCTTCTCGGCGAACTGGGACACTTGTCAAAAATGTACCTGATGAGCCAGGCCCACATTTACATTTTAGACAACCTCCCGCCCACGTGGTAACGAGAGTGTTCGCACCTTGTTCAGACTTTATTTGTAGCAAAGTACAAATGGCTGATAACTCTGTTGCATGCACAAACCATGTTCTCTCTGCTGTGAGTGACATCAAATCATGTATGTCGTTGCACGTAAGCACGAGTAAAACTCATAAAACAGCACATCCCTGTTTTATTGGAAAAAAACACACCAACACAAATAATGTTGGCCAACGTTTCTAAAAAAAAATCTTTTTTTATTGGTCTTAAGTAATGTAATTTTCTGAGAGTTCATTTGATGGCTATGTCATGTACTGTACTGCAGATTTTTAAGACTAGAAATACTCCTTGGTGGTATTTAAAGGAAGAGAATACTGTAAAGGACTCGTCCCACACACAGAGTACTGTATTTTCCGTTGTAAAGGTTGCACCGCTGTATAGGTCGCACTGTCCAATTATTGCCAAAAAATTGGAAAAATCCATAAATAGGTTGCACCGGTGTATAGGTCACACCTACGTCACCGCCGACGTAACGCGCCATCCACCGCTGACGTGCCGCGTGACCGCTGAGTCAACCCGGCAATATGGACCGAGTGTTTAGCTCTGCTGCTAATGTCTGCCAGAAGCTAAACACGAGACGAGTCCGTCTCTGAAAACACGAATAAAAAATCGAATTTCATCTCAAATGTTTTCTCCAGGACATAGTTAAGTAAATTGGAGCCTTATAATTACTCTGTAAGGAGAAATAAATTTACACCGATTGGTTTAGAAGCTATTTA
>JBBPBX010016397.1:32262-45639 GCA_038048925.1 Garcialebias charrua
GAGGACCGCGTGACGAAACGCGGTCACGTTTAAAACACGCCTAAAAAATCCTGAACCAGAAATATGTTTATACACAGTTTGCTCTATAACTCCAAAATTAATTGAGCTACAATTTTGAGACTTTTTACTCATTTACAAGATTACAATTATCACATTTATAATGTTTATTTAAGAAAATGTTGAAATTCACTTTACACGGTCTTTAAGCGTTAAGCTTGTTAAATTCTTGTTAAAGATGGTCTAGTGGCAGGGCTTTTGACTACGGATCCGAAGGTCGCGGGTTCGCGTCCCGGCCACTACCCAGCTTGGGGTGTCTATGAGTGCACACCTATTTCTCCAGCTCCCCGGGCGCTTTCGGGCTGCTCACTGCACCACCTGGTAGGTGGTTGGGTTAAATGCAGAGACGAATTTCGTCTGTGTATGGGAACATACGCAGATGACAGGAATAGACATTATTATTATTATTAAAGTCCTCCCGTGCACATTCTCGTGGCACCATTTGGCAGCCAGTCGATTTTTGGCACAACACCTGGGGCCTCATGTACAAAGACTTGCGTGGATTTCTTACTGAAAAGTGCCGTACGGTCAAATCCAGAAAAGTGTGTACGCACAAAAAAATCCAGATGTATCAAACTGTGCGTACACCGGAATCCACGCACATTCCTTTTGTACATCACAATTAACGTGGAACTGAGCGCACGTGAGACACCTCCCCTGACACGCCTTCATTTACATATGTTAAACAGATGCAAATTACTTCCTGCATGTGTGAAGGACATGTTTGTTTGATCCCTGCGCGATCAGAAATCATTTCTAGATTCAGGAAAATAATGAATTTAATATAATATGAGTGAGGAAAATAATCCTAAGTAAGAATAGTAATAAAATGTGTTCATCACGCAAAGAACGAGTGATTGTGTGTCGGTATTTGTGTGTGCGCGCACCCTGCTTTGGTGCGCAACCGGCACATCCATTCATTCTGAGTGAAAATATTAACTTTGCGCACGAGTTTATTACCATAATTACTGTAAACACAGAGGAACTTAGATGTTTGGTAGAACATAGATCTTTGTTTATTTAATAGATGATATGAAGAAACGGGTCTGTGCGTCTCAGTGGAGAGTTTTCATGACATGACGTGATGTTGGAGTCTCCAAACGCTGCGCGCGCCACAGCCTTGTGCGCAATCTGTTTGTCTGTGAAGCTTTTACTCTCCTACAAGTTATATATGGTGTACTTTCACGTGTCATTTTGGAGAAATCTACAATAAACGCAGATTATGAATCACCTCCAGCTGCCGTGTAACACCGGCGAGGGTGCGCGCGCGCTCCAAAGCGCGACCACTCAGCCTTTGGAATCATATAGATGAGACATTCCATTGGACATGAATCGGCTTTGTGTGGACTGGACAGCCCTGATCGGCCTGCAGCTCCCTCAGGAAAGCTCGGGAACAGTTTGATCGCTGCTTCTGCATGTGCACGCGTGATGCACGGCTCCTGTGTTGCTCCAGAGCGCAGCAGTGCCAAACTGAAAAATGATTATTTCTGAAAACGGCTGATAAGCCATATCCTAGATCAGAAAATTATATCTGTTTATAAATAAATGCTCTGCGTGTTACACTATTTATTATATCCTCCAGTAAGGCTGAATGAATCCGTTCCTGTTAAATTTATTTTTGGCACAACTTTGCGCGTCCTTTGCGTCATGTGGATGTAATACTTGTTAATCGTGTGTTTGGTGGGAATATTAATCATTTTCACATCATGAACAGTTAATAATAATAATAATAATGATGACATCAATTTATAACGCACATTTCATCAATGGAAATCTCAAAGTGCTACAAGGTGCAACAGAATTAAATGTCAATGAAACAAATAATGAAACAATTAAAATCAACAACAGTATCAGCTATGATCAAAAGTAGAATCATGAGGAGGCAGAGTATGCTCGGTTGAAAAGAAAGGTCTTCAAGCCGCTCTTAAAGTCAACCACAGACTGTGGGGCTTCAGTTTCTCTGAATCACCTGTAAGTGTCGCCAAAGGAACAAGAACCACAGAAACGTGCGTACGCCTGCCATGGGGCTGGCGTGGAAATGTACTTGGATGCGCACATATTCACGTTCAGTTCAGTTTTGATACATGGGGTTCTGCGTGGATAGTGACATACGCAAGGATTTTGTGCGCACGCACGGTTGATACATGAGGCCCCTGGCCCACATTTCTGGGTTGTCAGCGGTGACGCATAATAAATGCGACGTACATGGCGAAGCGACGTATTTATGGATTTTTCCACTTTATTAGACCTATTTGGACTGATGCGACTTATAGGGTGGTGCGACATGTACGGCAGAAAATGCAGTAGATTTGTGTACAGAATTGGTTTAATTCAGTCTAAATTTTCTCTGTTTTTAATTCTGTGCTCCACCAGACAAACAGAAATACAGTATTTCTGCTGATTGTACTAGGGCTTGGTAACAAGAGCATTTTTTTATTGCTGAAAATGCATAACAAGAGATACTGCTCTGCCAGAAGGCGGAAATTCTCCCCTTGCAAACACACACACACAACCTCCCACCACCCACCACCACCACCACACACACACCATCGCAAAAGCAATAAAATAATGATAATCTAATTGTGCGCTCCTGCCTCACTCGAGAGATTAGATTTAAATGCTGGAATGACCAGATATCTTTTTGTTCCCAGGTGCCACCACATGTTCATACAATCTCTACATCCATCATAGCAACATTCACAGATACTGTTATCTTACATTTAAATACATCCTGTTAGTGACTCCTGAACTGATAAATATGCTTTTTTTTTCTTTTTACATTTATGCTGACAAAAGTTTGGCTGTGAGAAATAAAGAATACAAAGAACTTGTAAAGCTTTACATGTAATAAAATATTAATCAATTTTTATTTTATTCAAAAAGTGGATTGTAATTTTTCCATTTGGTCACATAAACGTAGCAGAATATGTAGCCAAAAACTCAAATTAAAACAAGAAGACAAACATGGAGCAGATTTCAAAGAGAAGAGTTGAAGAGATCTTAAAGTTTTTCTATGGAGACAATATTTATAAATGCAGTTAAACATTTAGAAAAGTGTAATACTGTAGTCATAAAAGTCATAGCATCCATCTCTTGAATGGACTAATTACTGGTACATGAATGGCTAAAATAGCAAAAAATATGAAGAAATAAATTGAAAAAAAAATATATATATCAACAGGAAAGCAATCGTCTGAATGCTGAATCAGAATTCAAACAATCCACATGGCTTTCACAAGTTAGGAAAATGGCCCTTTAATGTGTACTTTCTCTCCAGGTCCAGTTCTACTGGACAACAAGTTTATGCACACAAATATTAGATTTTCATACCTTTGTTAAATTAACGGTCCAATGACTCGCTCAATAAGGTGGTCTGAAGCACGGGGAGCAAACAATATCCTAAATCTGGCAGGAGGGAATGTCAGACCTGAAATCTTATATATTAAAAAAAATACATACTTGCGTTGCATCATTTGGTTTGTAGATACTTGACAGTGGCGTTGCAAACATTTTGCTGCACAAATGATAACAGTCAAACATGTATTTTATCTGTTTCACATGAAGACATGAGGATGAAATGTGATTTTAGGGGCATTTTTCTGGCTCAGCTTTTGCTTGTTATGTTAATTGAAATAAACATCACTGCCGTCACTGTGTGAGAGAATATTCAGCCAGATGAATGTGGTTAAATGCAAACTTAGAAATTGAATGTCTTTTCACATAACCCCACCCTGTGTGTCCGATAATGCTGTATGAAGTTGTCTGGTGAGGCTTTCTATAGCCAAAACTGCCTGATAGCATTGTACATCAGCTGCTTACTTATTTAGGTCAGCTTCCTCGGTCAAACCTGTCAAAGAAGATAGATAGATACTTTGTTAATCCCCAGGGGGATTAACAAAGTATCTATCTTCTTTGGCAGGTTCAACCCTTCCCTTCAAAGCCTCAACCAAAATGTCCAGTTGTCAAAATGAAGATGACACTCTTCTTGTAATCCAGCACAAGTGTGTTGATGAGGTTCTGAGAATTTTTTTTTTTGTTGAGAATTTGCATTTCTAGCAAAAATGCAGTACAGATGCTTATTGCACGAAGAACTTGCTGAAATTACCAGAAAGAAGTTAGAAGCACAAAAATGTTGTACTTAGCAGAGTAAACCAAAACAAAATTTGAAAGGAGCAGTAAAAGGTTGTAAACAGGTCTAAAGATTTGAAGGATGTAAAGTGAGCTCAATTAATTTCCTAGGAGGAAAAAAGTTGGAAAAATGGCTAAATATAAAAATAAAAAAAGAAACTAAAATTGCACCAATAAAAGTCATTGTAGGATTGTCCTGAAAGAGCTGAACATTCTGATTGTTGAAATAGCTAGAAAACTGTGGGACGAGAGTTGTGCCGAATAAACTATGCAAGAAAAATGAATCACAATGGTGTGAATGCTTCATAAACATTCACACAATGAACAAAAAATAAAGCCAGAAATGTTACAATCATTTCACTTTCAGCTAACATTACCAAGAACAGTTTTTTCTGTTGTGTCCTTTTGAACCTTTTAGATTGTAATGTTATCAAGTTAAATCCATCTTTACAACTATATATATANCGTAAGGCGTACTATGACCAGAAGGCCTCTCACAATGAACTCCAAGTGGGAGACAGAGTCTGGTACTATACGTTCGCCCCAGCAACCGGGAAAGGAGGGTCCGAGACCGGAACTCTCGCCCGCAAACTAATGCCCAGGTGGACTGGACCTCATCTGATAACAGACAAAGTGTCCTCAGTCGTCTACGAAATCAAAATCAGCAAAGGCCGCAAAGAGCCAATTGCTAAATGGGTACATCGAAATCAGATCAAACCTTACAAGGCGTTCAATGACTCCACAAAAGACAAAGATCTCACAAACTCACCGACTTCATGGGATAATAAGGTCGTCCAAACACAAGTTAGTAAATAAACTAATCAGGTTTAAACTACCGTATTTCACCCTATAAGTCGCATTGTCCAATTTGAACTTAGAAACGCTAAGCCTAAAACCCACAACAAAAACTAACCTTAACAACCGTTTAAATCCACGAGATTTAATTTGACCTCGGTCATAAAGTTGAGACCTGTTTTTCTTGTGTGTTGCATTTTGGAATCTGACGACAAGAGTGTGTCGAAGCAGTGAAACGTTGTTTCCTTGTTGTTTAGTCATTACTGTTGTCATTAGTTGAGATATTGTTTGGTTCTGAACACTCCCAGCCAAAAAGGTTTTGTATTAACATTGGTTAATGAATGATATGGATTTAACTATGCCAACATGCAGTTCGTTTTGTTAAATCTCAATCGTCGAAGAGTCAATGTAGTTTAAAGCTACTCAAGGTACAATAAACTACACTGGTCTCACAATTTCTAAATTGAACCGATTCGATCGTTTCTATTCTAGATTGTCTATTCATTTTGATGAGTCTCGCCATAGACTTCAAAATTTATTAGGAATACCAAATCCTACGTCGTTCGTCTAAAAGACAACAGACATTTAGATCAAACTATATTTCATTTTTATTTTAGTTTAACCTAAACTAAGTAATGAATGGAGGAATAGTTTGGAATTAGAGGCCTTCGTTACAGAAGCCCTCCAAAATTTTATAGGTACAATCCCTATATCTAATTTTACAGAATTGATCCACCCCTTAATTGGTAATTGTAGCTGATCTAAACCATGATAGCTTACATACCAGGTGCATATAGGTAGGGCTTAATGTAAAATCCCAATCATAAGCCCACCTAAAAAACCACATAATTGCATGACACATAGAACCAGAGTGGCACTGACTGGAAACCAACCAGCCAACAACCTTCGATGTGGGGACCTGCAGCTCCAACGCTTGGTCTTCAACCTTCATCCAAGGGTCGCCTCCTCTGCGTCAATCGAGGGATCCCCTCTACATGCTGATTATGAAAACAATTGTTGCTGATCAATCAACAAAACTAATCGTTGTGGATTTACTGCTGTGGAATTACCGCTGTGGATTATAAGACTTTGCTTTCCAAGGGATCACAGACTTTGTTTTCCAAGAGTTAACAGACTTTGTTTTCCAAAGGATTAAAAGCTTTTCGCAATGGGATTACCTCCGAACAGTATGGAATTTCCAAAAACTTTATGGGATTATAATTTTTGATTTTTCTTTTCCACTTGCTGGATTACTTCAAGATCAAAGACAGTTCAAGGTTTCCTTTCGTGTTGGACCCCATCCCCAAGGACTGGCGATGGCTTCCAAAAGGGGGGAGATGTAGTGGGCATGACCTTGTCCACTTTTAAGACACCTGTGTACTTTTGAACTGTCCAGTGATGACCTTTACTGACCTCTCAGTAAAGCAAGACATTTACTACAAAATCATTCATTAAGCTGTAATCTGATAAATATAGTCACCAAAAGAGACTATTTCTATCTTTGATTTTAGGCTGATGTGATCAAAAGAATAACTTTTGTCATTTTCATGATGTGTGCTTTTAAGCTGTGTTATTCTTTAAGAGTTAAACTGTGTTCACTGCTGTGTTAAAGGGAAATCTCGGGTCACAGAGACCCGACTGTTTTGTTTAGAAATAAGAAGACAGTTTAATCCGTTGTTTTTCATGAACAAGGCTCCAGCTTTCTCTGTCTGTTCCTAAACATTTCCCTCTGCTGCTGGCTGTAACCTTGGGTCCTGATAAGACAAGTGAACTCCTCGACTGGTCCTTCCTTAAGTACTAGTCCTAAGTTTTGCTGACACACTTGAGAGTCGGCAAAAGTCCGAGAGAGTTTGCTGGGAATTTCAAAGAGATGTGAACCTTTCCCAAGAGCTGGGTACGTTTTGGTCAAGAGCTAACGACCTGCGTCTTCAGCTAAGGACTGATAACAGGCTGTTATGAGTCCACCTCGAACGAGCGTTTGTTATTCCTTCCTGGAATAAATTATCTTGAGCCAAGAAACCACGACTGTCACGACTTCTGCCGACGAAAGCGAGTATCACCGACACCGACAAGGTAAACACGCGTGGAGTCCAGCTTGGACTTGCGGGACCGACGACTCGTCAGTCTAAAGTTGACCACAGCTCTTTACCAGAACCAAGGCGGACGTCTTAAGGTAAAGGAGCAGCTGTTTGCTTGCTGGAGGTGTGATGATATCTTAGCTGGACGCGTACGGAAGAGTGTCATCTGGTTTCATAAATGCAAGATAAACTTCCTCTCTTAACCTCCCAATTCTTCTTAAATCTTTCCTCCTACTCTTTCCCCTCTCTATCTAAGCTGGAAACTATAATTAAGCCGAAGAGCCCACAGACTAAATATGTTAACATCCAATATTGAAGTCTGTTGTGTTGAATTTAAGTGTGCTGACGTTTTAAATTGAAAGAAAGTGAAATCATGTCAATCAAGTGTAATGGTGTTAATTTAGTTGATTCATTTTAAATAAATGATAGTGTCTCTTTGACATATCAAACTAAGTTAACGTCTTTGTCACTTAATGGCTCTGTTTATTTATCCATCATAAAGATCACAGAGATATTGGGTAAACTGAAAAAGAACAGAATCCGTGAATTTACTATTCAATCTGAATAAGTAAATTAATTAAGGTAAAGAGGTCAGTATTAATATTGACCTCCTCATAACCCCTTACACCTGGAACAGTAGGCCAAAATGAACGAGCCTATATTTTGACTTTGAATAAATGAGCCACTGAGCTTAACTATTTCAAATTGATAAATTTAGGAGGGCATCCCGTGGTGCCGTCTAGACATAAATCCAACGAGAGGGCAGATCTTATAAGGCTCAAGGAATGGGCTAATTATCATAGACTGTTTACTAGCAAGGGGCTCTTAGAAAATAGTAAATTATATTTTCTAAAATAAAAGTAGGCCACAGTATTTTTTGGTTTCAGGGTAAATTGATTATTTCACTTTTAGGTAAACTAATGTTTTGGATCTGTTGTGCAGATCAGATTAAAAGATGCCTCTGTCGAAGGATCTATAATAAAGCTGGTTAACAGAAAATTAATTTGATCTTGGTCTGTTAATGATTTTTTAATCTTTTTTAATTTTTTAAATAGCCTCATTGAACAGTGTTGGTGGAACGGCAAGAGTGAGTCTTATGAATCCCACCTCATCCTTACAGAACACATAATGGTAAATATGCATTAAGATAGGCCTCTGTCAAAACACATGCAGCATCTGACTTTTGAATCTCAGCTACTGTGGTTATTGATCAGATCGGATCAGATTTAATATGAAGGTGTGTCCAGAAACTGACTCACTGTGACTTCACTGGGAAAAACAACAACATGGCTGGACTCATATGCAACCTTGCTCAAAGAACTTTTGAGGGGCTTACGCAAAGAACGACTGAAAACAATAAAGGCACCAAAAGGAGGGCAGTGCATCAAAGAACAAAAGACTGTCCACAAAAACTTTCAGCCAAGCAGAGGCAAAGACTTTCTCAAAGAACTGTCAAAACATGGTCATCAGACACAAATGGCCAGAATATACGGTCTGGATTTGGGGGGTCCTGACGAGAATCAGAACCCAGTGAACGTCTCACTGGGGGCTGGAACAAGCGAAAGCTGAACACGTTCTCCAAACAGACAAGAGAACATATGGTCCTGAAGTCACTTATACCAGCAAAGGCCGCACCCATGTTGATCTGTGAGGATCTGTCGTTGATCTTAGTAGCCGGGATCAAAACTACAGTTGCTATGATGCATTTAAAAAAAAAAAAAGAAACACATAGACACATTTAGGGCCTGCTAGCGCGGGCCTCATGATTCTCAGTTATACTATGCTCAGGTGGATCTGACGACTTGCTTCTTCTGGTTCCTGTAACTCTGTGGTGAAGCTTAAGGAAAGCAAGGGAAATGATCCTAGCTCCTGACCCCAATACGAGTTAACTTTTATATTTTTGTTTTTGCAGTTATCCTTGGCGGAGTGCAGAATCTGATATGTCACAAGGGGTACATTTTGGTAAATGATTATAACTTTAAAGAAAATGAGATGATATTGTAGATTACAGTTAGCTTATGGTTGTGAAAATCGAATTAGAGGTGACAATAGGCTGGGTGTTTAGGATACATTTTTTCTGGGATCCTGACACTAGTGTTCAGGTTAAAGGATGGTAAATTTAGACACAATTTCCAATTTAACAACCAAATAACTTTGGCGTGCAGAATACAGAATTGAAACAAGGTAGAGTTTTGTTTCAAAAGGGGGTTTAAGAGGTTGACAGATGTTTCTAAAAAAAGAGAGGTTGAAATTGGTCCCTAGAAATAACTAATTAGAAATAACTAGATCGTAAATGTTTCCTAGAAACAACTAGGTTGAAAAATGTTCCTAGAAATAACTAATTAACTAAAAGATGGTAAATACATTTTAGTATACAAAGCATAATAAGGAACTGATAAATTGGCGTTATAAACAAAGTTCACTTGCGTTGATATTGAGGCGGCATCGGTCTTGAACGTTTTATTTTCTTTAATCATGTCATGGAGGAAGGAGTATTGATGCAAGCATATTTCAAATGAGCAATTAACAACACTGTTTTTTTCCTCTGTGAAATGTGTGTGAAGCAGGATGGGGGACGCCCCTTGGAAATGTTTCCTGGCCTGCAGGCTCAAACCACTCAAACCTGAAGTGGACCTGATCAGAGGGTGTTTAGAAATATGATGGTTCTGTAGATTTATATGCAATTGACTTGACTAGACGACACGTGACTTATTGACGAAGAAGGTGTATAGAACCACAGGTGTACAATGTTTTGTGAATTATGCTCTGCCGCCGCATGCTATGTTATTTATATATGTGTAATTCCTGCTATAAGCCGAGTGAAAAGGTACAGTATTTTTGTAAGTATGAACCGCTTAAAAACTACTCATAATTAACCCTAATGAAGATTAAGTCTCTCTCAAACCCAACTAACATGCATGATTCATTCTTTGTACTACTGATTTATAATTTATTGGGTGTTGTTTGCTGTGGTACATTCTGTTTATTATAGGTGGTTCTTGGAAATGCTCCAGCTGAGAGGGTAAGGATGGAACTCTATTTTTGTTTTATTGTACATTTCTGGGTATAAATTTTAACAGAACATTGGAGAAATTGGCTTACGTTTTAGAATTTGATTTATCAGCACCATTGTGAGTGGGTTTATGGATAGACAGTAGAGAATAATTTAACTCACATGGATTTACCCACGTTTGGGCCTTCTCTCAGATGAGTGAATTGGGTTAAACCAAGAAGGCCCTGTTGTAGTCTAACAAGTCGAAAGTTTGTGGTTTAGATTTTCTCAACAGATTTTACAGGAGGCAAGACCAGACAGCCCTGGTCAAGTACGGACCCGTGTGGGGTCGCTGAACGCACACCACAGGCAGTGCGTGTCAATGCCAGGGGATCCACACGGTTCAGTGTGCTCCAGCCCGTGAACCAGGAAGGAGCTAAGAGGATCGAGCGGGACAACAAGAAGAGCTCACATTCGAACTCTTGTGCCTTGATAGACCCAAAGTAGCCGAGTAAAGTTGCGTGCGGGCCCAAAAAGACTCTGTTTAATGGGGCCACTCGGTGCTGGAACATGTACACATAGAACAGACACCTAAAACGATAAAAACATTACATATTAGAGTCTCACATTACACGAAGAAACTCGGGGACATAGGAGGA
This sequence comes from Garcialebias charrua, assembly GCA_038048925.1. NCBI lineage: Eukaryota > Metazoa > Chordata > Actinopteri > Cyprinodontiformes > Rivulidae > Garcialebias > Garcialebias charrua. The sequence continues at coordinate 42,972 of JBBPBX010016397.1, forward strand.
CATCCCCGAGCAACCCAGGGGAATGCCCCTGAGTATGTGTGGCACATTCAAAAAGTATATTAATGTTTCTGTGATGGTGATATAACTCTTGTGTTCTTTCTCTATTTTTGTGTGTTCAAGGGAGACAACTGCCTTGCTGCTGGATGAGGAACTTGGGAACTTAAGGTTCATAATTCTGCAATATCCTAAAGCGCTTACTATTATTATCGTTCATAGTTTGCATATATATATTTTTTATATATTCTACAATTTGCATGTTAATCGACTGATTCAAATTGTCCTCCTAGAACATTTCTGCGTAATCCCTGGGAAAGATGTTTGCGAAGTTCATAGACATAAGAGAGAGTATGGCGCGTACCAGAAAATGTGTGATTTTATTTCTTGAGGTGGACCTCAGGAATTGAGGTCCAAAGGGGGTTTTGTTGTAAAATAAAATATATTTTTGTCTTCATGTTTGATTTGCTCCTAATTTGCTACAAGTTGAGGCAAGCAGAAGTGTATCTTGTTTGGCAAGTGTTTGTGCAAAACACTACAGGGACTTTCCACTCAACCTTGAGGGGTAAGAAGAACATCCTTGTGTTTCCGGTCTGGTAAGTGTTTGTATAGCAGGGACTTTTACTTTGAGGGGTAAGAAAAACATTCTTGTAGCATGAGTTTAGGTATCAGTCGAGGATAGAAAAACATTCCTGTAGCATGAGCTTAGAGATAGGCAACAGAGGAGAATATAAGAAGCAGACTTCCTCCTCCAGAGAGCAATGCAGGAACAAGCTACGAGGGAGCAACTCTCAGGTTGTATGTCTCCTTGAATGCGCATTCAATGTCTTGATTTTATATCAAGACATTGAATCGTTGATTTTATACGTCTACCTTATAATGTTTTGCTAGTTTTTTGATACTTTGTAACTTTTGTAACTTTTTTTTTTTNGTATATATTACTACATACAGTGTGAAAGCACAAACAGAAAAATCCCTCTGAATAAATAGAAACTCAGCTCACAAACATGTATGTAATTTACTCTTTTGAATGTTTAAATGTTAAATTCCTATATTATATATTTTTATGAGAGTAAAGTAATTTTAAGATGTAGATTTTAAATGTTTACTGTGGGCTCTTCTCACTGGGACCCCTCCTTTTTAACAGAGAGCTGTTCCAATACAAACTGCTCCGTGTGGTCTGTGGCTTGGGCCAAAAGAAAAGGTTTTATATTGTTCGTGGAGATATTATTGTTCTGTCGTGCACTCGGAGCCATGAATGAAATTCACCACAGTCATGTTTTGGTGGGAATCAGTTCCTTCAAGCTGTACAAATAAAACAAAACTACTCGGAACAAGATTGTATGAGAGTTGAGCAAACATGCATTTTATTGATTTAAAGAACCCCAAGTCCAACAATTTCTAACTCAAGGCAAAGATTTCCAGGTCACACCTCTATAATCATTATGTATTAAAAATTTCAGCATAAGATCCATTTCACTGATTAAACATCCTGATAAAAATAGTTTACATGTAATTTTAAACAAACATTCAGTTTGTCTCCACGCCTCATCGGCATAGTGTTCTTTAAAAAAAAAATAGTGAACTTGAAGTTCAGGCTTGTCAATCATTGACCAGACATGCAAAATATCAAGAATAAACTGACTGAGAATATATTATTGTTCAGGTGACATTTAAGAAAAGTTATTTTCATTAATTCTTCAACTTTCCAATTTATTTATTTATTTACTTTTTTCAGCAGATATTTCTGAATCCCCAGTACAAAACTCATGTGATGTCATTGCAGCTGTCTTATTCTGGGGTTCAGACCCCGAGAGGAAATAACTCCTGACTGGATGGCAGCTGACTGCACGAGCTGCTCATCAACACCAAAATCAAAACTAAAATGAGAAAAGCTGTTCATTCAACAACAGTTTGGGCTCATTTTCCCACAAAGTAAAGAGTAGAAGTTAAAATAAAGACAATCGATGTTCTCCCTGTTGTATTTTAACCAAAGTGTGTCACAGATGTAAGACCCACAACATCTGTCTGATCCAACATATGTTTTCATCCTGCTGTTACCAGAGGTGGCACTTCCTGTCAGAAATGAGACTCTCCTTCCTAACCTTGACACTAGTCCTACACATGCACACATGCAAACATGCTCAGACCCATCAGGACTGATCCTCATGATTGTGTGACTAAAACTTTAACCTCTGGAATGAAACCATGACAATAAAATTGAACCATTACTGGGTTTAATGGGCCTGCACTGTTTGTTCTGAGCATTAGATTCAAGCACAGATTTAATAAGAAAGTCATTGTTTGAAACAATGACTTATTAAATCTGTGCTTGAATCTAATGCTATTTCTAATGACTATTTCCACTCTGTTTAAACTTTAAACAGAGTGGAAATAGTCACATAATTTAGAATAACTTCTTTAAAAATATATAATTTCAGCATACAATTCAAACAAACTTGGATACCTCTCTTTTGCCGCAACAAGTTGAACACATACAGCTCAGGAAAAACAAACATTTTCTAATACCAGAACTGAGTGTTAAAAACATGAAGACAACATATACTGTATACATATACAGGTAGTCCCCGACTTACGAGCGAGTTCCGTTCCTCCGACTATCACGTAAGACAAAAATCTCGTAAATCGGGGACTACATATATATATATTTATA
>JBBPBX010016398.1:4094-22075 GCA_038048925.1 Garcialebias charrua
TATACATACATACATACTATATATATACAGTACAGTGCATTTAGCTTATATTACTACCTTGAAATACGTATTCCTTTAAATGCATCCTGCTTGCACTGTTATATTCTACCATGTTGGTGTTTACTATCTCTCTTTAGGATGTTGTAAATATTATTACTTGTTCACTTTTTGGTACTTTATTTTTGTACACTTATTGCATGCTTTAGTAATTCTTGTTTGTTTGTTTGTTCTTTGATTATTTTTTTTGTGAGTCAAATTGGTTCTTCTCATTCTAAGCATTTCATTGTACTGTTAACCCTGTGCTAACCTTGCATATGACAAATAAACACAACTTAAACACAACATAAACTATAGTGTTGCTGGACTATTGCAATGGTTTAGCTGGGTGTCCAAATACTTCTTTAAAAAGTCTTCAGTGAATCCAAAATGCTGCTGCCAGAGTTTTACCTGGAGTTAGAAGGAGAGATCCTATCTCTCCAGTTTTAGCTTCTCTCCACTGGCTTCCTGTCAAGTCCAGAACTGAATTCAAACTGTTACTTCTAACCTACAAAGTTCTCAACAACCTACCTCCATCTTATATTTGAGACCTTATTGTTCCATATGTTCTTAACACATCACTTCACTCTCAGACTGCAGGCTATCTCGTGGTTCCTAGAGTTTCCAAAAGCAGAATGGGAGGAAGATCTTTCAGTTATCAGGCTCCTCTCTTGTGGAACCAACTTCCAGTTTCTGTCCATGAGGCTGACACATTGTCCAGTTGTAAGACTGGGCTTAAGACTTTCCTTTATATGCTTAGACTACTGGAGGACAAATTGACCACATTTCTTAAAATTAATTGTTACAACTGAATAGTTTTCATTTGATATTATTTATATCTTAACATGTGATTCTCGACCTGCCATTGTATATCTGTTCCTCCTTCCTGTCCTCTCAAACCCAGCCAGTTAAAGCAGATGGCTGCTTGTTCTGGGCCTGGTTCTGCTAAAGGTTTCTTCCTCGTGAGAGATTTTCCTTTCTGCCGTTGGCTTCGTGCTTGCTCAAGATGAGAGTCTGCAACAAAGTTAAACTCAAAGCAGTCTGCTCCTCAGATAAATAACGTTATTAACTTACTTTTTATGTTCAGTGCCCTGAAATGACTTATGTTGTGACTTGGCACTATATAAATAAACTGAATTGAATTGAATGTTTGTTTATCTCATTTGTTTCTATGTAGCCCTGTGATGGACTTGCAACCTTTCCAGGGTGTCTCCTGCATCTCACACAGTGACTGCTGGATATGGGCACCAGTGACCCCCAGGACCCAAAAATGAAGTAGCGGGTAAAAATAATGGATGGATGATGGATGCATGGATGGATGCATATTAACTTCGCTTCCAGGACTACTACTTATTGTCTATACCCAAAACCCATAAAAAATGGGGGGAAAGTAATCTCAGACTGCTGCACTGAAATTAACTTCAATCAAGCCTAAAACTGAAGTACATACAGTAGTTGGTTTCATCAAACATATTTATGTAAATTTTATAAGATTTGAGAAATGGACATCAAGTTTTAGGTGTTTTAACTGTTCTGGATATTTTTTGGTAATGTACAGATGTACCTTTTTGAAGGAAGTTAATTTGAGGAAGTTAATTTATGGTTTATTTGATTTGAATGCTGTTACGGTTGTTAAAATTTGTTTCATAAAATTTAAAGTTATGTATATAGAAGAAGCTTCAAGGAAGCTTGTACTGTACATGGAAGGCTATGCATATAACTATGTTTCCCTGAAGGTACAACACATGTAAGGGATATCATTTCCATGTGTGTCCTGGCCAAAGACACCTCTAATGATTGTCTTTAGGCAAATGACATGATGACGAGAAGTGACAAGTCCCATCTGAATAATGTATCTGTCCATCATCACAGTCATTCCTCAGTTCAATAGCTGCTCTTAACCAAGCCCAGTAATGCAGGGAGGTAGTCATGCACTGAACCTCGTTCCTATCCTTCAGGGGACAGTAGTTACTGTATATGCATAACATTATGTTCCCTTTCAGATGATTCACTTGATACAACACATGGGGCATATATAAATGCCTTTCAGGGCAGCCATCAAACCAGGGTCAAATGCAGGACGCTACTGCATCACCTTAGATCCAGCATAAAGAAAATAGTGAGCCACAGAAGGGGGCATCACATCTAAATGAAAAAAAAACTGAACAAATGTGTGCAATGAAGACCAGCTGTCTGCAGCACAGATCACAGGCACCCCTCAAAACAGGGCCCATAATGTTGCTATGCCCATGGTGGAGTGTGCTCTCACCTTGTGGGATTGGGAGAGCATTGCTGTTGTAACCTAGAGAAATACCCTCTACAATTCAGTGAGAAAGTCTCCATCTAGACAGAAGCTTGGCCTTGGTTGGGTTAGCAACACAAACACAAACATAATCGCATAACCTCACATCTGATGTACGATCAATGTAAATATGAAGTGCATGTTAAGGACACAGGCAATGCAACCTCTACTCCTCAAATGAACAAGGGGGTGGACAAAAACTTAAGAGATAAATAGGTACAGAGCTGTAGTCCAAAGGTATAGTCTAATGCTGCATTTGGTCACAGAGCGACCTTGGAACCCTTTAGGTGAAAATTGGATGCAAAAAGAATTCACATACAGAGAATGGGAGTCCCCAACCTGCTTTGCAGTTGCAAGAGCAAGAAGCAGAGCAAATTCATACGAAAGAAGCTTTACTGACTCCCAAGGGTTCAAACAGAGGGGCCACAAAGAGTCTCAAGCACCACAGTAAAATCCCAGGAAAGGATACAGGGTTTGGTAACAGGTCTTACAGTGCTTGGTGCAAGGTGGTTGAAAGTTTGTGAACAATTTATACATTTCTATATGTCTGCATAAATATGACCTAAAACATCATCAGATTTTCACACAAGTCCTAAAAGCAGATAAAGAGAGCCCAGTTAAACAAATTAGACAAAAAAATGTATACTTAATCTTTTATTTATTGTGGAAAATATTTCCTAGGAAAATACAGTAGTCTATGGAGCCTTTCCAAGAAATACACAGCCAGAGGATGAGCACTTGGTGTGACCCTATAAAAACCAACATGGAAGGAAGAAATAGCTGCCAGGTAAACCTTAATTGTGAAAAAAGAAATACCTTTATCCAGCCATCCCTGCAGAAACACTAAGACATCCACTACTGAGCATTGAAGTGGGAAAATGTGCTTGACCTCACACCACTGCTCAAAAGCTTGCCACTTGTAGGCATACAATTGTCTAGTGGAGGATGCCCTTGAGCTCTGGATCATTGCCACCACAGCAAGGGGAAAACCATTGGCTAACAAGTTGGACCTTTCAGCAGGTAGGCATGCAGCTTCCACTGTTTCATTAAACCCTTATTTAAACAGATAAGTCACATTGAGCCTCGAAGACTCATTTACAAGTGAGACCTGTTTGGACAGACAAAAAAAGGGGCGAAGTTCTGGGCATGGGTAAAATATCAACACACACACTCCTGCTGAAGTGAGGCGATCCTGATGCACAGAAAGCTGCCTGCGATGTGCTGCCAGAAGGGTGATTATAGCAGCATACCATGACTTTGTTGGCCATCGAGATGTCACCAGAATTAGAGACAGACCCTGTCTGTGCACTGTTTCCTATATGGGTAGTATAATTTCCACTGAAGTGAATGCATACTAGGGCTGTAGTGATACAATAATCTCACAATGCGATACGGTACACGATATTCTGTTCACTATACGATATATATAGGCTCTGTGCACAAGTGTCGTAAATCACTTGCTCATTGACCGGAAAGGTTATTTCCAGCTTCCGGTCTAGCCCCGGTCTCATTGAAAATAGTGCTGTCTGAATGTTTACAAGAGCTGCCCAAGACAATGTTCATCTTATCGTTGATTCCTGGTCCTCTGCTCCGACAAGCAAACGTAACAAGGGATTTAAATTGCATGTCTCAAGTTTTCTGCACAACTACGAGGGTAAGTAACGTTAGTTTGATCGCGTTGTGTTGTTGCTACCTGTTAGCGGCTAACGTTAGCCTATTAGCAACGCGATCTTTTTTTTGTGTACTCACGTTATAGAAACAGATTTTCCACACTTAAACAAAATGGCTCATATTTTGTGATCATTCTACATACATGCTGCTCTTCTCAGTTTCATGCAAAAATCAGGACACAGCTGTGAAGCTGTTGTCAGGACTCTGTGTCAGGTCCATGAAGAAAGCAGAAAAACCTCACCATAGGGTGAAGCTAGGATTGTTCAGATGACAGTTTTAAGATTACTGGTTCAGTAACCCCACGTTCCTGTTGTTAATGGGGATTTAGCTAAGATGGTAATTAAATATTAAATTGGCTACACTTTAAGAAGATGTAAACAGTTGAGTTTGGCCTTGCTAGTCTCCAGTGGGTTATTTGCTGCATGCATTGTTCTTCTTTTATGGTTGTTACTTTTAACCCAGTGTTAATTTGGTAATTCATGCATATTATTGTAGTTTTACTTTAATCTAAAGAAAACACTCACAGCCCTTCTTCTTCTTCTGAAGGCTAGAAGTTACTCTCTGATTTAAGGGGGGTGAACATTTGTGCTCAAAACAGTTTTCAGTTTATTAAAAAATAGACTGTGTGCACCCTCATGTTATGTTTAACTTGTCTTCTAGTTTCCTGGAGGAATGCATCGGAGGACTGGGCAGCAGAGCAGAGGAGTGGAGCGAGGATGTTAGTGTGAGTCAATCTAGTACATTCAGCTACATACTGTATTTACATTCTTGGTCTAATTATTTTGACCTAGTGTGTTTTTATGCAGCTCTCAGAAACTAAAGTCTTCACTCCCTCATGTGCACCTGCTGCTGAGAACCATATCACACCTGGGCAAAGGTAATGTTTTCTCCATAGAGGCTTGATTTTACTTCATTTTTTATTGATTTTACCTATTTAACTTGTCATTTTATTGTATATTAAATTGAGTTTTTAGTTCACTGTGTGTTAGTGTACTGACATGTAAATACTGTACACACTAATCTAGGTTCTGCAGGCTGTGCTGCACAAGATTCATATATCTCGCCTCTTTGCTGCAGAAGCCTGGTGTTGGAGGAGGAGAACCACCTTCCTCCACTTCCACACAGAGTCTGGTCTTCACCAACTCCCACCATAACCAGCAGCCGCCCCCGAGCTGCAGCACAAGATTTTGATGGCCGCTACAGTGACACACAAGTTATCCTGGACTGTACAGAACTACGGTGTCAAACACCTTCATCCCTGCTCCTCCAGAGTAAAGTCTGCTCTTTGGTCAGGAAATGCAGATATGAAGTTTGACAGAAAAGCTGATGGCACAGTCTTGAAGAAAAACAAAATGCTGTCATTTACGTATATTGACATTGTCTTACATTTGTAAGTAGATATTCTTGATGGAAACATGTTGTACTGTTTTCTCTGGAGGTAAATAAAAATAAATGTCACATTTTTGTAAGTGCAGTACCTAAACATTTTATTGACCACTGTATTTTGGTATGTGGATATCTTTTAAATTAATTATATGTGAGAATGTTAACCTATTGTACCTATGTAAGTTTTTTGAGAGGTCCAACTTTGAAAAACCTTGTTTGATAGTGTCAAAAACAGGGTAAAGTTAAACAAACATATTAACAATCAAATGCCTTAAATGAAAATTACAGATATATTATCCATTCAATTGGATATTTTTTTAAATTATTGTTAGTCTTGTTTTACAGCCACAGTAACAACAACACAATATCCTCTGTATTTCAATATTTGAAAACTTTAATTGTGAAATAGAAGGTCAAGATTTTACAGGTAAGAAATCATATGCTAAAAACCTTTAAAATAAAACTTATTGATTTATGGAATCTGCTACCAAGTAGGTAAACAGATTAATGAGGGCTGAAAATTTTACAAAAAAAATCTTGTAATTGCTTTGACTGATAAGCACCAGCAGCAGCCACTCCAGAACCAGGCCAGCCTGTGCTGATGTGTTGGGGCGCAGACGACGCTGAAGAAGGGCTGCTTGTTGAGATGGACGTGGCAGAGGCAAGGAGGGGCCGGAGTGTCTCTGAACCAGCTGGCTCAGCACAAGGCTCTGGCTGCAGGCCAATCACCTGCAAACACACACAATAATTAAATCTATATCACGCACATACATTCAAACAAGACTGCACAGATACTAATGAACTTATGGCTGAACTGTGACGACAGAGAGGTGGTGTTAAATTCAGAAACCTTCATGTCCCCGCTGGAGGAGAATGGTGGAGGTACAGGTGCTCCCAAACCTGGCAGTCTTCCAATGGAGGTGTTGCTTCCTAGGGTGCTAACAGGAGGAGCAGTCCAGGAGTGAAGACTTTAGTTTCTGAGAGCTGCATAAAAACACACGAGGTCAAAATAATTAGACCAAGAATGTAAACATGTAGCTGAATGTACTAGATTGACTCACACTGACATCCTCGCTCCACTCCTCTGCTCTGCTGCCCAGTCCTCCGATGTATTCCTCCAGGAAACTAGAAGACAAGTTAAACATAACATGAGGGTGCACACAGTCTATTTTTTAATAAATGAAAACTGTTTTGAGCACAAATGTTCACCCCCCTTAAATCAGAGAGTAACTTCTAGCCTTCAGAAGAAGAAGAAGGGCTGTGAGTGTGTTCTTTAGATTAAAGTAAAACTACAATAATATGCATGAATTACCAAATTAACACTGGGTTAAAAGTAACAACCATAAAAGAAGAACAATGCATGCAGCAAATAACCCACTGGAGACTAGCAAGGCCAAACTCAACTGTTTACATCTTCTTAAAGTGTAGCCAATTTATTAATTACCATCTTAGCTAAATCCCCATTAACAACAGGAACGTGGGGTTACTGAACCAGTAATCTTAAAACTGTCATCTGAACAATCCTAGCTTCACCCTATGGTGAGGTTTTTCTGCTTTCTTCATGGACCTGACACAGAGTCCTGACAACAGCTTCACAGCTGTGTCCTGATTTTTGCATGAAACTGAGAAGAGCAGCATGTATGTAGAATGATCACAAAATATGAGCCATTTTGTTTAAGTGTGGAAAATCTGTTTCTATAACGTGAGTACACAAAAAAAAGATCGCGTTGCTAATAGGCTAACGTTAGCCGCTAACAGGTAGCAACAACACAACGCGATCAAACTAACGTTACTTACCCTCGTAGTTGTGCAGAAAACTTGAGACATGCAATTTAAATCCCTTGTTACGTTTGCTTGTCGGAGCAGAGGACCAGGAATCAACGATAAGATGAACATTGTCTTGGGCAGCTCTTGTAAACATTCAGACAGCACTATTTTCAATGAGACCGGGGCTAGACCGGAAGCTGGAAATAACCTTTCCGGTCAATGCGCAAGTGATTTACGGCACTTGTGCACAGAGCCTATTGCGATATTCAGCAAACTATACAATTCAATATACTTTTGCGATTTTCTGAAAGATTTTAGAGGGACAGAGTGGTTTTGGTGACATTTTGAGACTGTTTGGATTGAATTATTTTAACTGAAAACTGATTAAAAGCACCAACTACACAATACTTGGCTCTGGTTGGACATGGACACAGACTTAAAGTCGACAGCTGGACAAAATGAATCAAAGAAGTGGTGAGAAAACATGTTTCTTTTAATTGAAACAGTAAAAACTGTAGCTTACATGCATTTGTAAAGTAAATAAAGTGCACCAAGTGCCCTGCTCTGAATAGTTTGAAACCTTTTTAACCTTGACACTTAACATCTGAAGGAATCACTCTAAGTGCTTGGTAAGTAAACAGTAATATGACTTCTCCAAAACAGTCTATAATTCAAGTAATGAAGAACATTTAACTTCAAATGCACCCATCTTAGCAGAGCAGCTTAAGGCCTGTAGATAGACCCTGACTAATAAGTGAACTCTAAACAGAAAGTCTACTCTGCAGACCAAGTGAGCTACATTCTCCTCAGAGTTTTGTTTAGAAATAGAATCTGATCAACGTGCTCTGGGAGAAGTGCACTTCTCTGCACAGTGATGATATCTCCAGCGGTGGAGAAGACTCTCTCTGAGGATACACTGGTGCCAGGGATGCAGAGGTACGATACTTGCGGATGAATATCCATTTTTTTTTCTAGGAACAAAAAATCGATATAAATCGCAATATTGATTACACAGCCCTAATGCATACATGGAACATTGTACCATGGGTGGGCTAGAGCATCCACCCCTAGCAGAGCATTCTGGTCTGGTTTAGAAAAGAACAGAGGGCAGTGGGTGTTGGTCCCAGAGGCAAAGAGATCCACCGCAGCTTAGCGAAACAGACACCATATCTGAGCCCTGACTGAGGAATGAAGCCTCCATTTTCTCACCAGAAGCCTGGATCTGGAGAGCAAATCTGGACACAAATGTTGTCTTCCAGGGACATGAGTGGCCCTCATAGAAAGTAAATATATGCAGCACCACTGTAAGAGAGTGCGAGACCGTTTCAACAAGGGAAGAGAACAAGTCCCTTCCTGTCTGTTTATATGAAATCACAGGTGTGTTCATTCTGAGCAGTTGGTCCATCAGAACCATCCAGAATTGGCCTGTATATAACTTTGTTAGCTTTCTGTGGAGATGATGTGATACACACATTTAACTAGCAGCAGCTAATTAGTTTGACCTGAGCAGGTGTTCTTACTGAGGTGAAGAGCATAAGAACTGAGGAATGACTGTGATAACAGATGGATAAATAGTCCAGGCGGGGCCTGTCACTTATTGTCATCACGTCATTTGCCTAAGGTGTGATTGGAGGTGTCTTCAGCAGGACAAGCAGGGCTGTGATATACCATACTGCATGTGTTGTACCGAGTGAACCAACTGAAAGGGAACTGTGTTTTGTTGCCAGGACACTCTAATAAATATTTTTTTTTTATCTTAACGAGTTTCTCCTGGTAAAATAAAGTAACTAAATATAATACCACACTAAACAATAATATATCACACTACACAATTTTGTGTTTGGGTGGAACTATAATACAAATGTAAAACCACAGCAGACATAAAAAATATAAAAAAAAGCTCTTTGAAGTGTAAAAAAAATATAAACCCTAAAAACTGAAATTGTTCTTAATAACTTTATTTAGTAGTAATACAATTTAAAGATTAAAAACTGACAAAAAAAATTGCGAAGACACAAATGTAATGTTTTCACAGTGCTGTTCTAATTAGTAGAGCTCTCAGATGCCGTTTTCGCTGTACGCAACTTTTCAGCTCACTGTAGCTCCCTTTTGCATTTGTCAAGATAATGAAATTAATGATCTCTCTACTTTGAAGATTGTCGTGGAACATGGATCATGAATTTTGTTAATAGCAAAGGCATCTTGTGCTTTGAGTTGTCATTTTCCAACAACCCAACTTTGGCTGTACAGCTTTAAATCAGCTTTAGTAAACATGCTAATACGTTGGTCCTGCTTATTTGGCTTTATCTGAACAAGTGTTAGAAAAACAAGTTTAAAACACAGCTTCATGTCCTTTAGAAAGCTAATGGCCCATGGAGCCAATATTTGTGTCTGTGCTTATTACATCTACTTTGATTTAAATAGCTGTCGCTTACAGCAATTAAGTTAATTTCTCATCTCCTCGCATTAGCTCAACATGCCCGTGATGGGACGTCCGACTAAAAAGCAGGTCCAGAACTGAAGGAAGCATTGACAGGTCTGAAACTCTCTGCACTTTGAGCTGGTTCGTTTAAATAAAGGCTGAGTTTGTGGGTTTAAAAAAAAATGTGACAGACAAAAAAAGGAGTGAGGAGAGAAGTTTGTGGGATTGAAGTTCATAATGAGAAACTTTTGCGTTTTGAAGTTAAATCAGTCAGTTAAACAAAAAGGCAAATGTGCTGAGGCACAGAAGGAGGACTCAATTTATGTTTCTATTATAATAAGGGGAACAAATGAAGCAAAATTAAAAACCAAGAAGGAGTGAAAAGAAAAGAGAAAAACACAAAAAGACAGATGGAAATTAGAACAATAAACACAATTCAGACGAGAGAGTGATGTTTGTCCAGCAGATGACCTGAACCGGACATGACCTGACCTTGCTGGGCTGAAGGCACCCAGGGGAGAAAGAGACAAACGCCAGCGCAAAGTACAAGGGAGGAGAGGAAAGAGGGGGAGCAGCAGACATTTCTAACGCTTGGTTAAACCTGAAGTTTCTGATAATTTCTTCACCCATGCTCTGAACGCCCCCCCCACCCCGCCTTCCAACCCTCCCTACTATGGCTGGGAGGGCCCCAGCTGTTCACTCTGTACAAATAGCGTGAGGCTTCAGCTCGGACCCCCGGGGAGAGCGAGGCTCATTGGAGAGAAGGCATGGGAACAAATCGGGCTGGAAAAAGCACACAGCATACACATTCTGACAAACATATGGGACCATTGCTGACGATGAAAGTGAGGAACATGTGAGTGAAGTTGGGCTCACGTGGCTGAAGTCACCATCGTGCTGAAAGTGTGACAGGAGAGGAAGAGCAGACTGGGAAAGACAGAAAACACAAAAGCACTGTCCAAGGTGCTGCTGCTGCTTCATGGGCAGACCAGAACATTAAGTACACCGCAAAGGACAACAAAAAAATATTTGGCTTTGAACACTTGGACAGAAAAAAAAAATGGGAAATTTCAACCTATAAACTCTAAGACACTGAAATTCAAGCTGTTCTGACTTTTAAAATATACATCACTTGTTATGGTAGAAAATATTAATGTCAAACGGTTATACTCATTTGCATTGGTCGCTTCATCTCTGCTGTAATAGCAATGACAAATATGGTTTAGGTCGTAACGCGTTGGTCCGAGTTGCCAGTATATCTGGGAAAGATGCTGAAGCCACACGTCACAAGCTGTGAGGACAGACAGCCAATAACAATATTAAAAAAGCTTTGCACATCAACACTGAGACCACCTGTGAGTGCTCTTAGACTAAAATCACATTATTTCCCAAAAGCAGCTGTTTTCCAGCTGAGCTGCACCTGGATCCATCCTGTTTGACCAGAATCTACATGAACTTTTTTTTAACTCATGATAATCCATCATAATTGGTGGAAGGGAATGGACCCATGGGGGGGGGGTTAAAAAGGAAATTTTCGGCCCGAGTGGTTTCTCTTAATGAAATCTGAAGGGCTCACAATGAAGCCTTTTCAACCCTTCTTGGTAAATGTGCTTGTGAACATACACTGGAAGTCAGTGGGTGGTGTGGTACCTTTTCAAGACTGCCCAGCAGTGGACGTGTTTGGCATTTGAGGCTCTTGTTTCCTGATTGTCCACTTGCCACAGTTGCAGTGGTTAAACCGACGGTGACTTGTCAGATTCAGCTCATAGTTTTGTTTTCTTTTTGATCTTTCTAAAGAGCAGGTCAGTCAGGAGGTGGAGAGAGATGAGACAAAATGATGTCTGACTTCCTCCACCTATCCCCTTCATGCGTTTGGTTCACATCTGTTTGCTGGCTCTTCACCCCAGAGGCAGCCAACACGGTTGCTGAGCACTGCTGTTAACTAAACTGGCTGACTGACAACTCAACATGTTTCTTACATAAGTCAAAAATAAGGCAAAGGGGAAGATAAACTCTCTAATTTCAACTGTAAATGTAGCTCAACTGAATTAAAACACCTTTGCCAATAATCCTAAACATGCATATGCAGCAGGACTGCAAACAAAAGTCACATCTAATGAAGCCGAATTACATAAATGGTTTGCAAGTAATCACAGTTTTTCATTCCAAGTTGTACAAAAATAATGTACGGTGGTTTGAAAACTATTCACTACTTTTATTCTGATGCTCAAATAATCCAGGTACAAAAATCTAACAAAGTTAAGTTAGGATCTCTGGGCAGGTTCTTCTTGTTGAAACAACAACAACAAAAAACACATCCATCATTAAACAGAGGTGGAGGTCTCCATGTTCAACTGTCCCCCTCTTACAATGCTGTTACTGCTATTTTCACTCAGCCCTCTGTGAATAGCAAACAACCATCAGGGCACTTAAGCCCCCAATATACTCCCGCGTAGGTCCATACACGCGTACTTACGCGTTTACTGTACGCAGAGGGTTCAGACATCATACTCGAGTATCCACCCTGAGCAGATGCAGCGCAGCTCCACAGACAAGGAGCATTTACCTACGGGACAAATTGAGGTAGCCGATTGGTCGTTTGCTGACACGCCTACTGAATTGATTGACAGGTAGGGTGGGGATTACTTGCAGCTGCAGCGGTGTTCTATGTTTATATGTTGTTAATAAAAAGTTCTAAAAAAATAAAAACAGGGAGCGCTGGTCCTGCAGACCACACATCAGACCAGACCACCAGGAAATCTCCAGACCCTCCCGCAGAGTTTAATTCGCTCGTGAAAAATTTGTTCATTTCGCATAATTTCAGTCATGGTGTCACCGGAGGAGGAAGAGATCTCTTGCCTTTTGGCAAAAAAACAAAAGAAAAGGCCAGATCAGGGATGAAGAAGGGGAATTTAATACATTGGTGTCACATACAAAACAGTCCGGCACCGGGCAGTTTATTGTGCGACACCGCAAATGCGTATGTGGCCGTAAAAATTTAGCTTTGCGCGTACATGCCCTGTGGGGGTACGCTTGTACCTCTGCGTATGGACGTATGCGGGAGTATACTGGGGGCTTAACAATTGGTCATTAGACTGATGGTTCTCCTTTATCATGTGAACAACTAGTTTTGGTCGTCATCAGCAACTGGTTGATCCACTATGAGAAGGTGCTGCTTATAAGACTGAGCTTATTGCAGCTCCTCAGACTAAAGAAGTATTTTGGATGAAACGTTTCAACAAGAAGGATCCGTCCACAGAACCTGACTTAACGTTATTAGATTCACCACTTTCCTATATTGTTTCCTTTCAACCAGGACATTTAATTTAAATATTACCAATATACAGTTTTTACACAAAATGCTTTAGATAATGGAAGTTAAAAAAATATGAAAGTGAAAAGTTGTGTATGTTTATATTTACACAACTTGCTTTAAAACCTCATTACCATCTCAACCAACATATATATATTATCTGTTCTAAATGTTTGCAGAGTCGACATCAGTGCATCCTAACACCTCGCAGGACACCTTGATTTTTAACCTATTTTTAATTTATTTTTGGTTGATGTGGAATTTTGTAGTATTTGTGCTAATTTTTGATGAGTACGCCACCTCCACAGTGAAGCACGTTTTTCATCATCAGTGACTGGGGAAGGGTTCAGAAATAAAGAAAGAATGGAATGGCAATTTTTTTTTTAAACAAAAGTCTTGATATTAATTTGAGTCCTCAGGACAAAGACCCTGAACACACTCCAGTGGTTTAAAGACAAACAGTAAAATGGGCTGGTCTAAACCCAGACCTCAACCCAACTGAATATTTATGCTAATACTTAAAAATGGTTGAACACAAGCAACACCCAACAAACCTGAAAAAGCTAGAGTAAAAGAGTCCTGTGCCAACGCTTGTAACGACGTATGTGAGGACAGTAGCTGCTGTGATTAAAGGGGGAATACAAACTCATGCACTACTTTTAAGTTTTATGTTTTGGAATTATTCTAAACAAGTTGTTATCCCAGTTAGCTTAACTATACGTGTGTGTTTTCTGAATAGAAATGTACATTTCAGGCTGCAAAGCAACAAAATACAAAGAATACTAAAAGGAGTGAATGAATTTGTAACCAACTGTAACAAAATATGTTAAACAGAAACAGTGATTGCAGATTTATTCACACACTGCTCCGACTAAAACCAGTTATTGTAGAGTTCTGTAGTGTGTTAGGTGTGTTGCCTGTTAAGTTTTTGCTTGTGTGTGTTTGTCTGTTTTCTGGCCTCATGAAAGTTTTGGCTGAAGGTTCCATTAATTATTTCCATCAGTCTTCCACTTCACAGCCTACAGCACATATTAGACTCACAACCCTTGGGAAATCACACACACACACGTCCGCACGCGCACGCGTACACACACACACACACACACACACACACACACACACACACAAGTGCAATCACAGCTTTACATTAATATGTTTTTAACAAAGTGACTGCCAGTGAAAATGACTGACCTAAACCTAGTGTCTTGTTTGTTTCTTGTACATTTAGTAAATATCTGGGTCACTTTTGCTAAGATGGACTGCAGGAATATTTTCTAAACCGATTTAGAACAAGTGCAACATTCCACCTTTTCATTCATTCAACCTTTATTTATTAGGTTAATCCCATTGAGCCTCAGGGACTCATTTACAAGAGAGACCTGACTATTGTAAGCTTTTGAGTGAAACTGAAGAAAACTGGCTTACACCTTCAGGTACCTGAAACTGACTGGACTGATGTGTCAGGAATGAAGAAACTGACGAGCAAACGTGGAGAATAAATGGCAAAGCCTTTCTAAAAATTACTATGGCACACACGTTTTAAAATATGCTGCAACAACAAAAAATTGTTTGAAAAATGTGTTGAAAAGTGTAAAAACATTATCTCCAATATTCTTTCATTTACTCAAATTTAAGCCCAAGCAGCTTTTTTTTTCTAAATTATCTAAAATCTTACAAACTGTGGATGTAAGGTTAAAAATATTTCAGACGGACTTTGATCACAGTCCAGATTTTTGTGACCTCCACCCCTGTTTGGCCTTGATGGTGACGGAGGAGCAGCTTTGGCCCGCACAGGCTGGCAGATGAATGTAGCTCTGAGCAGACAAATACGAGACACGGCACTCCAACTCCTCCTTCTTCTCCTCCTACCCTCACATCCCGCAGCATACATCTCAACAGCAGACGTTTTAAAGACTACAAGTGCTAAAGAAGTAACTAAGGAAGAAAAACAAAGAGACAGTGAAAGCTTGTGCTAGGGCACCATCTGCTCATCCGCTCGGTGGAAGTGGCGGCTTCCAGGGCCGTCAAAGACAACAGTAAGATTGAGGGGCTCTTTTTGACTGCTGAAAGTGGACATTTACGTCTGGATGGAGTGAGTCCTGGCAGAAGAAGGCTGAGGCGAGCGGTAGCAGGAAGCTAGTGCCTTGTGTGTTTGGAGATTTACGGCGACCGGTCCATCCACCAACCATCTGGACAATTGCGGATAAATCTAACTCGACTAAAAAGGGCAGGGACTTTCAAACAAGTGATACCAGGAAGAGGAAAGACGAGACATTTTGTTTCTTCGAGCGGTGGTGAAGCTGGGTGGATTTCTTGGGAAAGTTAAATACAGATTGTTCATGTGAAATGACGGGTGCGGAAGAGAGGGAACAGGCAGATAAAGGACGTTAAAGAGAGGGTGGAGTGGAAGGAGAAACCGAGCGGCAGTTGGCGATGGGAGCAGGATTTGATCTGAATGCTCTTTCCGTCACATAGAAGCACGCTTTGTTTGATTTGCTGCTAATGACTCCTAGCCACAGCTGACATCTCTGTCCTGAAGTCAAGGGCCACAGACATCAAAAGTCATCACAAGCGAAGGGTTTTACATACAAGTGCATAGGTAGCTGTGGCTGTACAAGTTTTTAGGATGCTTGCTTTACCTTCATAAATAAAAAATAAAAATAGAAAACATCAGAATAAAGTTACCTGAAAACACAACAGAAATGCTTACAGGGAAAAAAACAGTTGAGATTTAATGTTCTGTTCAGGATGCAGACTAGTTTTCTGTACAGACGTTTCTTCTGGAAGTAAAACAATTCATGAATTCACACTATGGTAAATGGACTGTACTTATATACAGTAGCACCTTTCTATCTTATCAAGACACTCAAAGCTCTTTACAATACAATCTGTGCCTCATTTACCCATTCATACAACACTCTACTAGATCTCTACAAAGACTAATCAGTGCTTTATCACATTCATACACTGATGGGACACACATCAGAGGCAATGAGAGGTTCAGTGTCTTGCCTAGGGACACTTCGGCATGTGACTGCTGGTGGAGTCGAACCCCAAACTCTTGCATTAGAGGACGACTGCTCTAACCACCGAGCAAAGCTTTTCCAGATGCATTCACACATCATCTACAAGCAAGTGGCTGCAGGAAGCCAAGGTGAAGTCTACAGATGACACTGTTACTTCTGTCTACCCTTGAAACTTTCCCTAACATGTACTTATGAGTGTCTACGATAAAGTCAAATGGGTTCACATGTCATGAGTAGGGATGGCTTATGATTTTTTTTAAATGATTAGAAATTTAAAAATACATATGTTTTGAATAATTTGTGTGCCCATTATGTTGTCTCTAACTGCATTTTCCCTATTTTTAGCAGCCAGTTGTCAAACGTTACTTACCACCACCACAAGGTGGTAATAAGTAACCAAAGTGCTTCCTTATTAAAACAAAAGAGAGAAACCACTGTTGGGATTGTGGAAAATGGGATTTCTAGTGGACAAATAAAAATTGAAAAGGCACAAACTTTGACAGTGGCCAATTAAAAACAAACAAACAAAAAAACAAAAAAAGATCCAATCCAAAATCAGA
The DNA here is from genome assembly GCA_038048925.1 of Garcialebias charrua. Classification (NCBI taxonomy): domain Eukaryota; kingdom Metazoa; phylum Chordata; class Actinopteri; order Cyprinodontiformes; family Rivulidae; genus Garcialebias; species Garcialebias charrua. The sequence goes on from JBBPBX010016398.1 coordinate 20,578, forward strand.
CAAGTAAAGAGAACATGTCAGAAGTCTAACACAACAGGGCTCTGATTTACAACAGACATGCACAAGTTTAAAGTCAGCAGCTACTGTATATTTGTCACTAGATTAATAGAAACTTGATGATAGAGGTTTGTTAAAAAAATAAAAAAAATAAAAGAATAGGTAAAAAGCAAGTGTTGTGAGAAGTGTAAAAGCTCATAAGTCACTCCTGGTGAGTGTGTGCACTGAATGTGATAAGGTGACTCGAAAATTGTTAAATAAATAAATAAATAAAAATTCACAGCAATTTTGAGACTATATGCTTGAATAAATTGCTCATTCCTAATGTGGCTCTTGAGGAGAACGTGCGTGCACAGAGATCTATAGAAAAGTTATTTTGGGCTGGCCACAACCATTTTTATGGTTTTTATGGTTTTATGTTAGGCTGATTGGTAACTCTAAATTGACCCTGGGTGTGAGTGAGACAGGTCCCTCTTGTAAATGAGTCCGCGTGGCTCAACGAGGCTAGCCTGTATAAATAAAGGTTGAATGAATGAATGAAAAATTTTATTATCTAATATTATATCTAAAATATTAACTTACGTCTGAAGCTTAATAACTAACCTAGCTGTGTCTAGCTGTTAAGGCAGCTGATGGACAGCTGAAACTAGAAACCTGACAGCAACATTAAACCCACAAAAAGTTACAGAAGCAAGAATCCAATCTCCAGTGTCCAACAGGAAGCAGGCAAAACTGATAGCATCTTTCTTTACTTCAAAATGTCTGCATTCATTTAAACCTGTATGTAACTCTTGAAAGTACACAACAGAAATAAAAAAAATGTCACCAGGAAGGAAAGCAATACTTCAAACAAGTGTGAATGTCAGAGGAGTTTGAGCTTTGAGCCTTTTTTTTTTTAAATCGCCGTCTTAAGACGGACTGAACGGCTGAGGGCAGAGATGGAGGGAGAAGTGACCTGACTGTCAATTACTTACACCAAAACCCTATTTAAAGTTTTGCTGTCAAGGCAAGGCCCGACACAAAAACCCATTTTAGCTTTGGCCTTATCTCTAACCAGGACAAGAAAAAACGTACATGTTCTTTTGTCTGGGGCAAAAATCAGATTGGGGGACAGAGTGAAGAAATCCTAGACGACAAACTTTTAGGGCATGTGCACTTGACTATGTGAAGCTATTGTTACCATGGTGAACAAAAAGATGAGAACCAACAGAAGAAACTATAGTTTTCTTTGTGAAAGTTTGTGATTCACAAGTTTCCTCTTCCATAAAAACTTGAGTCATTTGAACCATTGTGGGAACGAAGACAAACATTTTGTTAAGTAAAGAAGAAAAAAAATCACAATGCAGTGAAACTAAGCTACCTGACGTTAAATTTGTGGGAAAAGGAGGCAAGGAGCATCAGCTCAACTGGTGGTCCAGCAGCTGCATCCCGCCACAGCCATGTGGCTGTATCCATGTGCTACTACACGTGTGTGTGTGTGTTCACTAAACAAGGTGAAAAC
>JBBPBX010016398.1:34666-48203 GCA_038048925.1 Garcialebias charrua
TCCTGAAGGAAAGTTAATAGTTGAGCCAGGTCGCAAGCATAAGAAATTATATTTCTTTCTGAGCACCAGGCTTCGAAGATGCGCCACTTTTGTGCGTATAGGGACTGTGTTGACCCGGCACGGGCATTTTGTATAGTTGTCACCACGTTCTCAGGCAGACCCGACGCCATCAGCCTGTCTTTTTCAGCTAACAGGCTGGAATTAATTCCAGATCCTGGCCTAAACAGCTGGGCTGTGACTTCCTGTGTGAGACTTTGAGGGTCCACCAGGTTGGGGAGCGGGCCTCCACGTTGATGTGTTAACAGACTTCCCTGATCGAGTCTCCTCGAAGACAGATGGAGTCTATTAATTTTATTAGAATGAGTTGGGACAGGAAAGCTACTGTTTCCCTCCAAAACAGGATTTTCTGTTGGGTTGAGGGGCTGCTGTGTCTGTAAATGAGCAGACCTCCTGATTCCAATTGTTGTCCCCCCAGATGGGATACTATGTGGGGACAAGGTTGATGCAGCTTTGTGAGGAAAATCACGTGCTGCTCTTCCATTGCTCGAGCGTTACGTGTCCTTCATGAATAATAAAGGAGCAACAACAACGTGTGAACGTGGGGATGATCCTTTGTGACCAGCAGACTCAAGATAATTTGTTGATAAGGAGCCCAGTTTCCTTTCAAAATCAGGAGGAAAATTCTGGTTCAACTCTGATCCTTTTACACGCACAGTAACGTGATCACAGCCACTTCTTAGAGGGTGTGAAAAATGTGTCTGCCTTTGGGGCGTCCGACGTGCTCTCCTGTGGTGCGAACCTGTCACGTGGTCGTCTGGTTAGTGTATTAGCCGGCCCCTTGCTCCTAATGGAGCGGGGGCTGGGACACGTGCCCTTTCCCACCTGTCTTAGCGAGAGGTGTAGGGTCTGTTCGCAGACGCCTCTGGGTCTGTCTTCTGGAGACAGGTTCAGAGGCACCCTGCTGGGGCTTATTGAATAGGCTGGCACCCCATGAGCCGTGAGGGAGGGGGATGTGCCCCCCATGACGGCCGACAGGCCAGAGGCCCGTACTGTTGACGTTATTTGTGTTGGTGTTTTTTTTTTTTTCAATAAAACAGGGATGTGCTGTTTTATGAGTTTTATTTGTGCTTACGTGCAACAACATACATGATTTGATGTCACTCACAGCAGGGAGAACATGGTTTGTGCATGCAACAGAGTTATCAGCCATTTGTACTTTGCTACAAATAAAGTCTGAACAAGGTGCAAACACTCCCGTTACCGCGTGGGCGGGAGGTTGTCTGAAATGTAAACGTGAGCCTGGGTCATCAGGCACGTTTTTGACGAGTGTCCCGGTTCACCGAGGAGGCCCTATGCCTGCTCGCTTGGCGTGGGACAAACCTATTTTTAGTCCATGCGTGCTCGGAGCAAGGTTGGTTCGGCGGGGGTCTCTGCCGAGGCTCCTCCTCGTATGCTGTCCGCTTCTGCGGTGGCGCACGCGTCGTCGAGCGGTGCCGCGGCTGTGCAGGTCTGCTTCCAGCGGGCTCTCTGGGGGCGAAACTCCGACGAGGGATGCCCACCCTGAGAGCTTCAGCCTGCCTGCGCCTTTGGTCCAGCTTGGTTTGGATTCGCTCCAAAGTCTGGCCAAAAAGTCCCTCCGCTTCTATCGAGTGGTGGAGAAAAGGCACCTTTTGTCCCTCCGGTAAATCCGTCAACGTCATCCACAGGTGGCGGAGCGCGATGACCACTTCCGCCATACCTCTGCCCTGAGCCACAGCAGCTGTACCCATCATACAAGGACAAAGTCTGTAGCTCTGCGGGCTTCGTCCAGTAATTCGGCAGCAGCTTGCTTATCCGAAGTTTCCTGCAGTTGTCTGAGTTTTTCTGCGAGGTAAGCCTGCATCATCGCGGACGCGTTCATGGCGCACGCCGTGAGTCCTTGAGCTCTGTAGCACTTCTCGAGAAGCGACGCTGAGGCTCTGCAAGCTTTGCTGGAGAGAGTCGGTTTTGTTCCTGATGACTTGGAAGCTAGGTGGGACGCCAGTGTGTCCTCAATCTGAGGCGCGTTGGCTATTCCCACCTGATCCATGCCTTCCAGGTCGAGGAATTGTGAGAGAGGAAGGAGCATGGGCGCTCGTGGCTGAGGCCAGGTGCGGGTCAGTTCCGTGAGGAAGTCTGGGAACACGGGTATCCTTTGCCTTGTTGCAACCTGTTGTTTTGAATAAAAATAGTTCCCCGCCAGCCTCATGACCTGTTGGCGAGGTGGGGGTTCCGGCCAGGGGATGTTCAACGCGTCCGTTGCTCTGTGGCACAGGTCGAACAGGGCCGGGATGGAGAAGTCCCTTTCAGGGAGCGTAGGTATCGGGGTCCTAGGGAGGTCCTCTCCCAGATCCTCGATCTCGAGTTCTGGTTCTTCTGCTGAAAATTCGCCCGAGGCTGAGATGGAGATCTCGTCTTCATTCATCATGGCTCTGGTGTCGAACTCGACTGTTAGGTCCACCATGGGAGCAAGCGGGTCAGGGCTGTCGCCCCATTCGATGCGCGTGCTGTCGTGTAGAGCCATGTGTTCAAGCTCTGGGGTCGGTGTGAGGGTCTCCGTGGTGTCTGGGTCCTGTGGACCAGCTGAGCTTCCCATGGCCTTAGCCACAAGGTCCATGCGCTGCCGTAGCACCGCGTCCAGCATCTGGCTGCAGTGTGGGCAAGAGTCGGGCGCGTCCAGAGCTTGTCTTGCATGAAATATACCCAGGCAGGCTGGACAGGCCTCATGGGTGTCCGTCGCTGCGAGGGAAAATCCATAGCCACTGGGACAGACGCGCGAGGTTGGGCTCGCCGTCCCGTTGGCTTTCCTTTGAAGTTTTGTCTTTCGCTTTCCCTTCTCCGGAGGCATGTCCGAGATAAGGCGAGTGAGACCTTCCAGAATCCTTTTTCTTCTTTTACGTGTGTCTCCTCCGTCGTGTCGCTTTTGTTGGCTAGCCCGCTAAGCTTATGTTAGCCGGGATAGCGGTTGTGGTGCAGTTATAACGCCGTTGAGCGAGGCAACCTGTGGAGAGAGGAGAGAAGAAAACTTCGAGGTTATAGAAATGTGTTGGGCTAGCTTTCGCTAGTCCAGAAGTACGCAGGGAAAAATTCTCTGTACGCTCTGTGCAAGGAGCGAGCTCACCTCAAGTTGAGCGATGGAGCAGCAGAAAAGTCCCGCGAAGAGAGGTAGTTCAGGTTTTTGCAAGGTGAAGGGCAAAAAAGAGGAAGATGGAGCGGCGTCAGTCGCCGAAGTACCTAAAGGGCGGTACCTCTGGCGCGGGGTGACGTCCCCTGCCGTAAAATGCGTGAATGTATTCCTTCAGGTAATCGCGCGGGGGCGCAATTCCCATAGCAAGTATGTTGCACCGAGAGACCGAACTGAAAGGGAACACAGAATCCTTACTGTGTAGGATCCATTTTGCTTTTACTCTTTTACAAACAGTTTTAAGAAGATTCATTGTCCCACTTCACTCTGTGTAGTACTCTGTGGACAAGCAGTTCTACAGAAACTGCAGAATTCACCTTTAATATCCCCTTTAAAGACAGGAATAAATAAAAACATGTTTTGTCTTAGCAGGATTTAATTCTAACTTTGAAACATCCAACATTAATAAAACTTACCTAAAGTTGCCTTTTTGGACATGAATGCGTACATTTGCACAAATTGTACTTGCCTATAGAGATATTACATCCTCATATAAAATTAATAGCAATGGTGATGATATCGAAATAGTATCGTATCTGCCAATATCCAGATTTAGGTATCGGGATCAGATCGGAAGTTTAAAGAAATGTGGATCGGTGCATCCCTAGTAGAAAAGATATCCAACCATAAACTTGTTGCTAACCCTTGCATGCAAGATGTCAGTGGCCGACATCTTTAACACCTCACTTACCCTGGCAACAGTTCCCAACGGCCTGAAGACTGCCACCATCATCCTAGTCCCAAAAAGCTCTACAGTGACTGGTCTGAATGACTATCGGCCAGTGGCCCTCACCCTGATAGTCGCTAAATGTTTAAAAAAACTGGTCATGACCCACATCAAAACAACCATCAACATCAATCAGGACCCTCATCAGTACACATACCGTGAGAACCAATCAACAGAGGACCCCATCTCTTCTGTGGTCCACAATGCGCTCAACCACATGGAGCAGAAAGACTCTTACGTCCGTATGTTCTTTGTGAACTTCAAGTCTGCCTTCAACACCATGATCCCCTAAACCCTGATGGACAAACTAATCACACTAGGACTAAGCCCCTCCACTTGCAACTAGGTACTAGACTTCTTAACAAACAGACCACAGTCAGTGAGGAAGTCAGTGAGGATCCACAACTTCTCTTCCTCCAGCACTGGCTCCCCTCAGGGATGTGTGCTGTAGGGGTGGGCGATTATTAGTTATCAAGATCTTCAAGTTATTTAAAGCTTTTGAGGGTTTCCTTCTAAAATCTCGGCTTATAATGTTAATCTTATTGTTTGATTTTAGTGCATAGTATCAATGAAGCCTGATACTCTCTCTATAACCTGGGATAGACGGATGGATGGTTGGAGAGACGGATGGACAGATAAATAGATGGACAGATGGATAGACTAACGGATGGACAGATGGATGGACAGACTAATGAATGGACAGACAGATGGATAGACTAATGGATGGACAGATAGGTGGACAGATAGATGGACAGACAGATGGATGGACAGACTAATGGACAGGTAGATTATTCAGATTCAGATTCAGATTCAGTTTATTATTGCCATTGTCAATGAACAGGATTCACAGACTAGGAATTTGCTTCGGCATAACGGTGCATAAAATATAGAAACATAAAACATAAAAAAAAACATAAACCATAAAACATCAATACAATATTCAGTGAACAAAACCTACTAAGAAACAGCGCAATTAGAGTGGTGCAATCAAAATACAGTGATACAGTGATTCCCAATCAAAACACAAAATACAGCGACCAAGGCAAGTTATGGGGTAACATGGTTATGAGTGTTCAAAAGTCTGACAGCAGAGGGGAAGAAACTGTTTTTATGTTTTTATGGACGGACTATTGGATTGACAGATTGACAGACAGATGGATGGACGGACGGACAGATGCTGGACATTTATTGACTGTGTTGATATGAACCACCAACAGTGAAACTGAAGCCCTATTTGGAGGAGAGTGAAGAGGAGCCTTCAGCCGACTTGATGACATCAGTGCAACTTTGGCTAAACATGATCTAAATTGTTATACATTTGATACAAAATCAATAATTCTTATATCATTATTATTATTATTATTATTATTATTATTATTATTATTATTATATAAAAAATTATTTTATTTTAGACAAGTTGTTCCATGATTAATAGGCTAGGGGAATACTGCTGTCAAAATGTTCCTTTTTAGAAAATGCATTGAACCTGTTTTATATAAATGCTCTAAATATCATTGAGTCACAATTTAATTTTGTGCATTATAATGCAATTAATCACGATTAATCTAAAATATATTATGTGATTAATCAAGATTTCATTTTTTTATATTTGCCCAGCATGCATCCATCCATCCATTTTCTTCCGCTTATCCGGGGTCGGGTCGCGGGGGTAGCAGCCTAAGTAGGGAGACCCAGACTTCCCTCTCCCCAGCCACTTGGAGCAGCTCCTCTGGGGGAATCCCAAGGCGTTCCCAGGCCAGCCGAGAAACATAGTCCCTCCAGCGTTTCCTGGGTCTTCCTCTGGGTCTCCTCCCGGTGGGACATGCCCGGAACACCTCACCAGGGAGGCGTCCAGGAAGCATTCTAACCAGATGCCCGAGCCACCTCATCTGGCTCCTCTCGATTTGCCCAGAATTTATTTTTTTTAATAATAATTTCAGCACACACTCTATTGATAAAGGGATCAGGTGAAAGGAAGCAAAAGGTGGTAAAAAAAAAAAACCCTGGCCTGATTGTTTGGGTTTCTGGGGTGCAGAGAGATAGTGTACATATATTTATATATATACATATATGGCCACAGTTTTTTAGCGATGGTGGTGCAGTGGTGAGCATAGCTGCCTTCCAAGCAGTTGACCTGGGTTCGATTCCCAGCCATCGCAGTCAGTTCATGTCCATGTATGTTTGCATGTGGTAGGTCATTGCCCCAGTGCCAGGGTTGGGTAGGAAGTAGGGATGGGGCCGATCCGATCCGGTATCGGCCTCCAATACCAGCATCATTTACACATCGAATTTTTCCAATCCAACCTGCAGAGATTTCCAATCCATGATGCATGTCTGTGTCTGTTGAACGTCTCCACATGTGATTTCCTGCCAGCTGCTCTGCATGTTGGCTTCAAAATATGGAATGGATTACCTGAACAGAGGCGTGTCTCATGAAACCCAGAGTAATAAGACCCGCCTCACATTCAGGAAATCCATTTCATAGTTTGCAGCCAGCTACAACATGAGGGCTGAGCAGCAGCGCTCCGTCTGCCCATCTCGGAGGAGGACAAGACTAGCGTGGCTGATCCAAATCAGACTGTCTGCTTCGCAGCTTGATTGAGTACTTGCAGCCAAGTTATAGTTTACGTTTACCCCCCAGGAGATATTTATCAGTACAATAGTAGACAATCATAAAAAAGCATACGAATTGAAAAATCGAAGAAAATTATATATAAAAAACCCGAAACATAAACAGCTACATTATGAAGCAATGTAAAATACTAAAAACAGGAACATGTCTGTGTTGGTTTTTGCCATGAATTTAACAGATGTTTGAAGCCATTTAATCACTTTAATATCCCCTTTAAAGACAGGAATAAAAAAAAAAACATGTTTTGTGTTAGCAGGATTTAATTCTAACTTTGAAACTTATCCAACATTAATAAAACTTACCTAAAGTTGCCTTTTTGGACATGAATGTGTACATTTGCTGCTCAGCCCTCATGTTGTAGCTGGCTGCAAACTATGAAATGGATTTCCTGAATGTGAGGCGGGTCTTATTACTCTGGGTTTCATGAGACACGCCTCTGTTCAGGTAATCCATTCCATATTTTGAAGCCAACATGCAGAGCAGCTGGCAGGAAATCACATGTGGAGACGTTCAACAGACACAGACATGCATCATGGATTGGAAATCTCTGCAGGTTGGATTGGAAAAATCCGATGTGTAAATGATGCTGGTATTGGAGGCCGATACCGGATCGGATCGGCCCCATCCCTACTTCCTACCCAACCCTGGCACTGGGGCAATGACCTACATGCAAACATACATGGACATGAACTGACTGCGATGGCTGGGAATCGAACCCAGGTCAACTGCTTGGAAGGCAGCTATGCTCACCACTGCACCACCATCGCTAAAAAACTGTGGCCATATATGTATATATATAAATATATGTACACTATCTCTCTGCACCCCAGAAACCCAAACAATCAGGCCAGGTTTTTTTTTTTTACCACCTTTTGCTTCCTTTCACCTGATCCCTTTATCAATAGAGTGTGTGCTGAAATTATTATTAAAAAAAATAAATTCTGGGCAAATCGAGAGGAGCCAGATGAGGTGGCTCGGGCATCTGGTTAGAATGCTTCCTGGACGCCTCCCTGGTGAGGTGTTCCGGGCATGTCCCACCGGGAGGAGACCCAGAGGAAGACCCAGGAAACGCTGGAGGGACTATGTTTCTCGGCTGGCCTGGGAACGCCTTGGGATTCCCCCAGAGGAGCTGCTCCAAGTGGCTGGGGAGAGGGAAGTCTGGGTCTCCCTACTTAGGCTGCTACCCCCGCGACCCGACCCCGGATAAGCGGAAGAAAATGGATGGATGGATGCATGCTGGGCAAAAATAAAAAAATGAAATCTTGATTAATCACATAATATATTTTAGATTAATCGTGATTAATTGCATTATAATGCACAAAATTAAATTGTGACTCAATGATATTTAGAGCATTTATATAAAACAGGTTCAATGCATTTTCTAAAAAGGAACATTTTGACAGCAGTATTCCCCTAGCCTATTAAAGTACATAAATACTTTAATTTCTAATTTAAAATATTTATATGCTAACATCATATCATAATTTGATACAATGTTCATGTTTATGTTATGTTTATGCTATCAGCATCTATAACAACTCTTAATAAAACCAGGATGAGTTACAACATTGAATTTCCCTTTGGGATTAATAAAGTGTTTTTGAATTGAACTGAAACATTCTTGCTATGACTTTTGGTATTTTTGCAATTTGTACATTCTGAAATATTTAGATTTCCGTCCATGTTTTTCAATAATAAACACAACAAAGACGAAAGTATCTGAATCGCTCTTAGTCTGGTCCCTCACTTTGTCTGCACCAGCAGGACTTCTGGGATCATTGGGACACGCAAACACCTCCACCACGATAAGGTGGCGATTCACTGGGGTGAGGGGAAGGGGGAGTTGTGAGTCTGTGTCTGTGAGTCTGTGTCTGTGTGTCAGTGAGTCTGTGTCTGTGAGTATGTCTGTGGGTATGTGTCTGTGGGTATGTGTCTGTGAGTCTGTGTCTGTGAGTCTGTGTCTGTGAGTCTGTGTCTGTGAGTCTATCTGTGAGTCTGTGGATCTGTGTCTGTGTGTCTGTGGGTCTATGTCAGTGTGTCTGTGTCTGTGAGTCTGTGTCTGTAGGTCTGTGGGGTAGTCGGGGGGGTTGGTTTGGGGGTAGTCTGGGGGGTTGTTAGGGGGGTAGTCTGGGAGGTTGGGGGGTTAGTCTGTGTCTGTCTGTGTCTGTGAAAGGAAGAGCTTTCAGTTGGAAGCGTTTTTATTTTTCTTCCAAATGTCAGGCTTTCGGAGACCAAAGAAATGGCGTGTTTTCTTCCAGAAGGATTTCTTTGTCTCTCTGGGCTGAACCTCGGTCATCTCCGGCAGGGATTTGGTCTGGACCGAAGCCTGAATCTCTTTGTTGAGCTGGCTTAAAAATGTTTTTGATAAGACTTTAAGCGCCTCAACATCCAAGCCATTGCTGACTTTGAGTTGGTCGTAGGATGTTGATATTAGTTCCAGCTCTTGTTTCTGCTTTGACTCTGCGTCCTCTGCGACCTGACACAGAGCCTGGATCTCCACCTCCATGGTCAGTTTTAGAAGATCCTGCTGGCGCTCTTTTTCTGTGACCTGATCCTGTAATGTCACAGTCTGCTGATGAAGTGAGGCAACATCCAGTTGGTATTTGTTGCTCAGTTCATCAATTACCAGTTTGGCGTCATCCAGCAGCCGCTGGAGAGCCTCTGTTTTCTCTTTCTCCAGCCGGAGTTCAAAAGAAAACTTGTCTTGGCTCACGACGTGAGCCACTTTGAGCTGGTCACAAGAGGCTGACATTTGTTCAAGCTCTTGTTTCAACTTCCGCTCTGCGTCTTCTGAGATCGTACGCAGAGCCTGGATCTCCTTCTCCATGGATTCCTTCAGAAGATCCTGTTTAAACTGGTTTTCCGTGGCCTGATCTTGTAACGCCACAACCTGCTCACGAAGCAAGGCAACTTCCACTTGCTGTATGTTGCTCATTCGATAATTCAGGTGTCTGGCTTCATCCAGCAGCCGCCGGAGAGCCTCAGTTTTGTCTTTCTCCAGCCGGAGTTCAGACGAAAACTTTTCTTGGCTGATCACATGAGCCACTTTGAGTTCCTCATAGTCTTGCTGAAGGAGCTTCTTCTTCTTTTGCTTAATGGAACTCTGTATCTGGGAGCCAATCTTGGCAGAACTTAGAGTTTCTGCATCAGTGTATTTCTGCAGTTTCTCATATTGCTGCCGGACCTCCTTTTCTTTTTTTATAAAGATCTCTTTGAGGTTTTTTTGCTTTTCCAACTGGGCCTTTGTGTCTTGAAGCTCTTCCCACAGCTGGTTAGCTCGATGGTTCGTGTTGCACGACCTTCCCCTTTCTTCATTGAGAAGGGCGTTCAGCCTATCAATCTCTCGATGGGCCGACGGTTGTTCCATCCAGGCTCCCTGGTTCCTGCCTCGTCTCGAATTGGGTTGTCTCTGATAAGACATTTTCCAAAATTCGCTGCCAAAAACTTGTGGTACACTAAAACGATCCTTCTCTTTGAAGAGTTTTAAGTGATATGAGCTTAAGAGACGCGTTCTGGTTTATATACATGTTCACGATGACATCACATGGCATCATCATGTGACATGATGACATCCTTTGATCCTTGATGTCTATGTGACATCATGATGATGTCACATAGACATCAAAGGGTCTTTGTTCTGTTGATGTACTCTGCCTGTGTGTTCTGTTATTGTTTGTTTATTTTTAAAATTACAATCTGTTATTGTTTGTTTATTTTTAAAATTACCATCTGTCTTTTACTAAAATAATGATGAAAATAGAATACAAACAACAACAATAAAAACACACATAACAAAAACTATTAATTTGGATAAAACTATTTCCAAGATGTAGTTTTAAGTAATTAGACTTTAAGCAATAAGGATTAATCATGGAACAACTTGTCTAAAATAAAATAATTATTGATATAATAATAATAATAATAATAATAATGACATAAGAATTATTGATTTTGTATCAAATGTATAACAATTTAGATCATGTTTAGCCAAAGTTGCACTGATGTCATCATGTCGGCTGAAGGCTCTTCTTCACTCTTCTCCAAATAGGGCTTCAGTTTCACTTTTGGTGGTTCATATCAACACATACAGTCAATAAATGTCCAGCATATGTCCATCTGTCATCCGTCTGTCTGTCTGTCTGTCCATCCATCTGTCCATCTGTCTGTCCATCTGTCAATCCAATAGTCTGTCCATAATCTACCTGTCCATTAGTCTGTCCATCCATCTGTCTGTCCATCTATCTGTCCATCTATCTGTCCATCCATTAGTCTATCCATCCATCTGTCCATCCGTTAGTCTATCCATCTGTCCATCTATTTATCTGTCCATCCGTCTCTCCGACCATCCATCCATCTATCCCAGGTTATAGAGAGAGTATCAGGCTTCGTTAATGCTATGCACTAAAATCAAACAATAAGATTAACATTATAAGCCGAGATTTTAGAAGGAAACCCTCAAAAGGTTTAAATAACTTGAAGATCTTGAGAACTAATAATCGCCCACCCCTACTGTAGAGCTTTTTGGGACTAGGATGATGGTGGCAGTCTTCATGCCGTTGGGAACTGTTGCCAGGGTAAGTGAGGTGTTAAAGATGTCGGCCACTGACATCTTGCATGCAAGGGTTAGCAACAAGTTTATGGTTGGATATCTTTTCTACTAGGGATGCACCGATCCACATTTTTTTAAACTTCCGATCTGATCCCGATACCTAAATCTGGATATTGGCAGATACGATAATATTTCGATATCATCACCATCGTTATTAATTTTATATGAGGCTGTAATATCTCTATAGGCAAGTACAATTTGTACAAATATACGCATTCAGATTCAGATTCAGATTCAGTTTATTATCGCCATTGTCAATGAACAGGATTCACAGACTAGGAATTTGCTTCGGCATAACGGTGCATAAAATATAAAAACATAAGACACAAAAAACATAAACCATAAAACATCAATACAATCAATACAATATTCAGTGAACAAAAACTACTAAGAAACAGCGCAATTATGTCCAAAAAGGCAACTTTAGGTAAGTTTTATTAATGTTGGATAAGTTTCAAAGTTAGAATTAAATCCTGCTAAGACAAAACATGTTTTTTTTTATTCCTGTCTTTAAAGGGGATATTAAAGTGATTAAATGGCTTCAAACATCTGCTAAATTCATGGCAAAAACCAACACAGACATGTTCCTGTTTTTAGTATTTTACATTGCTTCATAATGTAGCTGTTTATGTTTCGGGTTTTTTATATATAATTTTCTTCGATTTTTCAATTCGTATGCTTTTTTATGATTGTCTACTATTGTACTGATAAATATCTCCTGGGGGGTAAACGTAAACTATAACTTGGCTGCAAGTACTCAATCAAGCTGCGAAGCAGACAGTCTGATTTGGATCAGCCACGCTTAGTCTTGTCCTCCTCCGAGATGGGCAGAGGGAGCGCTGCTGCTCAGCCCTCATGTTGTAGCTGGCTGCAAACTATGAAATGGATTTCCTGAATGTGAGGCGGTTCTTATTACTCTGGGTTTCATGAGACTCGCCTCTGTTCAGGTAATCCATTCCATATTTTGAAGCCAACATGCAGAGCAGCTGGCAGGAAATCACATGTGGAGACGTTCAACAGACACAGACATGCATCATGGATTGGAAATCTCTGCAGGTTGGATTGGAAAAATTCGATGTGTAAATGATGCTGGTATTGGAGGCCGATACCGGATCGGATCGGCCCCATCCCTACTTCCTACCCAACCCTGGCACTGGGGCAATGACCTACCACATGCAAACATACATGGACATGAACTGACTGCGATGGCTGGGAATCGAACCCAGGTCAACTGCTTGGAAGGCAGCTATGCTCACCACTGCACCACCATCGCTAAAAAACTGTGGCCATATATGTATATATATAAATATATGTACACTATCTCTCTGCACCCCAGAAACCCAAACAATCAGGCCAGGGTTTTTTTTTTTTACCACCTTTTGCTTCCTTTCACCTGATCCCTTTATCAATAGAGTGTGTGCTGAAATTATTATTAAAAAAAATAAATTCTGGGCAAATCGAGAGGAGCCAGATGAGGTGGCTCGGGCATCTGGTTAGAATGCTTCCTGGACGCCTCCCTGGTGAGGTGTTCCGGGCATGTCCCACCGGGAGGAGACCCAGAGGAAGACCCAGGAAACGCTGGAGGGACTATGTTTCTCGGCTGGCCTGGGAACGCCTTGGGATTCCCCCAGAGGAGCTGCTCCAAGTGGCTGGGGAGAGGGAAGTCTGGGTCTCCCTACTTAGGCTGCTACCCCCGCGACCCGACCCCGGATAAGTGGAAGAAAATGGATGGATGGATGCATGCTGGGCAAATATAAAAAAATTAAATGTTGATTAATCACATAATATATTTTAGATTAATCGTGGTTAATTGCATTATAATGCACAAAATTAAATTGTGACTCAATGATATTTAGAGCATTTATATAAAACAGGTTCAATGCATTTTCTAAAAAGGAACATTTTGACAGCAGTATTCCCCTAGCCTATTAAAGTACATAAATACTTTAATTTCTAATTTAAAATATTTATATGCTAACATCATATCATAATTTGATACAATGTTCATGTTTATGTTATGTTTATGCTATCAGCATCTATAACAACTCTTAATAAAACCAGGATGAGTTACAACATTGAATTTCCCTTTGGGATTAATAAAGTGTTTTTGAATTGAACTGAAACATTCTTGCTATGACTTTTGGTATTTTTGCAATTTGTACATTCTGAAATATTTAGATTTCTGTCCATGTTTTTCAATAATAAACACAACAAAGACGAAAGTATCTGAATCGCTCTTAGTCTGGTCCCTCACTTTGTCTGCACCAGCAGGACTTCTGTGATCATTGGGACACGCAAACACCTCCACCACGATAAGGTGGCGATTCACCGGGGTGAGGGGAAGGGGGTTGTGAGTCTGTGTCTGTG
>JBBPBX010016399.1:0-31091 GCA_038048925.1 Garcialebias charrua
CCTACCTGGGTGCGGCGATGTTTTAAATATCCCTGGTGGGCTGTGTGCTGCAGGAAAAGCACTCCCTGTTATTATTTTTATTTCTGAGAGAACTTTTTACAACATATATAGTAGAAACACCGCATGAACACCGCCGCGGTCTTCAAGGCGCTACATGAGCTGGCTGTCAATCATTTCAGTAGGCGTGTCAGCAAGTAACCAATCAGCGAGCTCAGTTGAGTCCCCTCCGTGTGCAGCTGCTCATATTACAACAAGGAGAACGCGAGCGTTTGAAAGCTGATAGTTTCTGACATATGCTGAAGCATATCAGCAAAACACATGCGCACAAAATGCGCGCGTAGAGTGGCGTACCTGAGGACGCATGAGTGTATCTCGGGCTTTATACACCGAAGCGTGTTATTTATGGATTTTTTCCCATATTTTTAGACCAATTTTTGGTAGGGATGCAACGATACCGATACCAGTATCGGGTATCGGTCCAATACCATGTGCGTTTACTCATACTCGTACTCATAAAAGGGCTCCGATACTACAGGACCCGATACCAGTTTCATTTCATTTCATTGACTATGTAAGAGTTCAAATGTAAAACATTTTATTTTTTTGTACAAGTTTGGACATACTTTACAGATTACCAATAGTAATGTACTTTGTTTATTTATGTTTGAAGTGTCTAATGAAAATAAACAGTTTAAGTTAATTAGAATGATTTAAAAAATATTAATTAGTACTTGTATCGGTACTTGGTATCGGCAAGTACTTTAATGTAAGTACTTGTACTTGTACTCGGTTTTCAAAAATCTGGTATCGGTGCATCCCTAATTTTTGGCTCTGATTTCGCCGTTTTTCATTTTGGGCAAAAAATGGTGCAGTACCACTTTTGTCCGCTAGGGAGACACTTCCAGACCGTTTCTAGCTCATGTGTCCGAAAAAAGCCTCCTCTGGTCGGACTGACTCTGTCGCTGCCCGCCCCTGCTCTGGATGTAGCTGCATTTAGCTGTGAGGTTAGCTGTTTTTGTTAGCAAGATAACTCATAAACCACACCGCAGATTTTTAAATCCAGCTGATTTGAACATTTCGTGAATTGGTTAAGCTCAGGAACCCTTGTGCTATAATGTCAGCTAAGAAATATATATTTTTAAGCGTTTATTTAGCTAAATTTAAAGAAATAAAGCGTCCCACCCGCGTGCATGCAAATCGGCGAACTACTTTTTAAAATCCAGCTGATTTGAACATTTCGTGAATTGGTTAAGCTCAGGAACCATTGTGCTATAATGTCAGCTAAGAAATATATTTTTTCTCGCAAAGAAATTATTGTTTTTACCGTGTTTTCTTGTGAAGTCCTTCGTACTCACTCGCTTCTGTGGTTGCCATTTTAAGCAGGGCAAATGAGGCGCTGACGCATCGCGGTGACGCATAATAGATGCGTGTTATACAACGAAGCGTGTTATTTATGGATTTTTCCAATATATTGGCAATAGTTGGACAAAGCGTGTTATACACAGGAGCGTGTTAAACTCCGACGGATATGGTACACGCGAATGCAACATCTGTGACGTAGTCTTGGGCAGAAGGCTCTGGTATTAGGTACGTCTCTTTAATAGCGGACAATTTAAAACCCGACGAATTTAGCAATCTAAGTGAAGATCTGAGCTATTTGTCTTCAGTTTGGGAAGCCAAAAATAGTTCGGGTGATGGAACAAGAAACAGCAGGATCTAATTTAGGTCTGCAGCCGTATGAGACTTAATTTCAGGTGGAGCGAGGGGGGGCTCCGAGGGGTGCAGCTTTGTTGCATTCTTGACAAAGTATTTCATCTTTTGGGAAAGTGAAAAGGCTCACTTGTTCACTGATGATATTAGAACACCCAAATGCGACACAACGTAACGGCATTTTTCAAGTAAAAAACAAACAAACAAAAAAACGCAATCTGCAGGGAGCTCCAGACACACGCACACTGACAAGCCCAGGGCTCTGCCCAAGACTACGTCACAGCTGTTGCATTTGCGTGTACCTGTAATCAGATTTCACGTGAATAAACACGGCGCTAAGTTTAAAATCACCTTTAAAGCAAAATTAAATTGATTCATCATTTTGTTTGCAAAAACGAACATAGTTGAATGATACAAGATATATACTGTATTTTGAGCAATTTTATGCATAGTTAAAAAATCATGTCAGTGACGCTTTAAAGGTTCCTTCTTTTTTCACAGCTTTTCCATGCACTATACCAATCAAACCACCTGTGTTTTATCTTTATTTTAACCAAAATACTGGTCTCTACTGTTGTTTATTTTATTATTTTATGTGCATGGCTGTTATTTTCTTTACTTTTTATGTTCAACATCTTGACTAATAGCCGTTCGCTTTAAATGTACTTTATGAATAAACTTGACTTAATGAATAATCCATGATTGGATGGCCTCAAACTTAAGTTATGCATTTAAGACACTAAGTTTCACCTTTCTGATGTAGTTCTATATTATATATTTATTTCTTCTCATTTTGGAGAAAAGTACTGTACCACAAGGCTCAGTTTTAGGACCAACCCTCTTTACAATCTACATAGCTAATGTAGGTCACTGCATCCCTGATGCATCCTTACATTTCTATGCTGATGATACAGTTGTTTACTGCCGAGCTAAAACAGTAGCTAAGGCTTTCCAGTTACTGCAATCCGCTTTTGACATCATCCAGTCAGATTTGTTCCGTCTCAAACTTGTCCTAAATGCTGATAAAACAAAAGGGATGTTTTTTTCAAGTAGGAAGGCGGTTCCAACAGATCTTCCTCTGATTTTATCCTCAAATGGTGTCCCTATTGAGTTTGTTGATTCCTATAAATATCTGGGTATACTGGTCGATTCACATCTCTCTTTTAAACTCCACGTGGAAAACCTAGTGAAGAATAACAAGAAGAAGGCACAAAAAACAGCCAGAGCCCGTCCCCCCACACGTAGGCGAAGGGAGGCTACCCTCTCGTTCACCGGGGTGAACCCCAACACATATGTCCCACGGCGCTCTCTGAGGTCAGCAGACCAGATGCTTCTTTCAATCCCAGATACTCGCTGTAAGCTCAGAGGTGACAGGGCTTTCTCTGTTGCAGGTCCAAGACTGTGGAATGAGTTGCCACTTTCATTATATCTGCTTCCACTAGGTGCTATTTCCCGCAAACACAAAATAGCCTTTCATTTCTACGCCGACGATTGTCAAATTTACTTCCCCCTGAGACAGAGGCTCACGCTCTATTCAACCTCTTCTTGACTGCCTGGCCGACATCCATGATTGGATGGCCTCAAACTTAAGTTTCAATGAGAAGAAGTCTGAAGTCATGTTGTTCCATCCCAACGGCTCATTCTCGAACCACGACATTGACCTTCTCTCTCTAGCCCCGCTAGAGAAACAAAGGGTCACTAATCTGGGGGGTGATAATGGACCCTTCCCTGAAACTTAACAGTCACATAAACATGATTGTTAAATCCTGCTTTTTTTCAGCTTAGGCGGCTGTCTAAGCTGAAGCCCATACTATCCAAAAAGAACCTGGAGACAGTAATCCATGCTTTCATAACATCGAGGCTCGATTACTGCAATTCACTTCTGTTCGGAATCAGTCAGTCCTCCATTGCACGGCTACAGCTGGTCCAAAATGCTGCAGCCCGATTCTTAACTGGTACAGGCCATAGAGAGCACATCACACCAGTTTTGGCCTCCCTGCACTGGCTACGCTACCCATTCACCGTTGGATCCAGTTTAAAATACTCATGTATGTTTTTAAATCTCTGAACAGTTCCGCTCCACCTTATCTCACTGACCTTCTGCAGCCATACAGTATGTCCCACGGCGCTCTCTGAGGTCAGCAGACCAGATGCTTCTTTCAATCCCAGATACTCGCCGTAAGCTCAGAGGTGACAGGGCTTTCTCTGTTGCAGGTCCAAGACTGTGGAATGAGTTGCCACTGAGTGTCAGGCAGGCTTCCACACTCACAGTCTTTAAGTCTGGCTTGAAAACCCACTTCTATTCTCTTGCCTTTAACACGGTGTGATTTGCTTTGATCCTCTCTGTACTATACATTGTTTGCCATTTTAGTTAGTTTCTGTTGCTATTTGTATCTATATTTTTATTTTATGTTTTCCTGTCTGCTGTGCTTGTTTGTTTCTACAGCACTTTGGTTGGCCTCGTGTCTGTTTAAGTGCTCTATAAATAAATTGGTATGGTATGGCAAGTACTCCGGTTTCCTCCCACGGACCAAAAACATGCATGTTAACTCTAAACTGTCCCCAGGTGTCAGTGAAAGTTAATGGTTGTTTGTCTCATTGTATCGCTGTGGTGGATTTGCGACCTGTCCAAGGTGCAGTGACTTGCACCAGTGACTAGGGGTTTAACAGAGTACCCGAGTAATCAACAGATCGAGTCCTAGGACTTCTATCGAGGTTTTTAATTTCACCTCGAGTACTCGTAGTGACGTCATCACAACGCAGTTACACCACTAAATCAACTCCCTGCTTGTAGCGCGTTGAGAACCCTATTATGGGTTAAACCCAACCAAACCACTTTGGGCTGAGCAACTGGAAACAGTCAAACTTTAATAACACACAAGAGACAGGTCTATATCACAGATGTCCACCTCACTCATGGTGTGGCCAAAAGTTACACTAACATACCGCTAAGCATTATGGGAAAGACATAACAAATCCACTCCCCAACTTCCTGTTTGAGCTCTGTGACTACCGTAGATTGTGACAGTAGGGGGCGGTGTTGCATTGCAGGTCACATATGGTGTAACACCGGGTCTCACTGTTTTTAAGTTTCGTTTTTGACGAACGTTTCATTAACTTTTGCAGCTTAATAAATTATAATAACTAATAGTTTTGTTTTTCCTGTGACTTATCTGCAGTATGATAAATGATAGGAGCATAATATATGCTCCCAATGTTTTGTTGGTCTTTTTTTGGTAAATAATGACGTTTTTATGCATTTTTATTTATTTATTTATTTTGCATCTTAAGATCCTATGACGTCATCTACTACTCGAGTTCTACTCGAGTTTTTTTATGCTAATGTCGAGTTTAAAAATTATGTACAGTACTTGTTCAACCCCTACCAGTGACCCCCCGTGACCTGGAAAGGAAGACGCAGGTAAGGATGGATGGATGGATGGACAAACGGATTGATTGATTGTGGCCACCAAAGAGAAAAAGACAAAAACTTGGATAAAATATATCAAAACTAAAAGCAAACGTTCAATTTTAACATTTTAATAAATAAAAACAATAAAGATTAAAGAAATATTTAGCTAAATAAACATTTCACACGTGCAAAAATAAATTGGTAAAAAGAGCAAACAGATAAAAATTGAAAGAATGTTATCTTTGCGGTTTTCTAAAATGTTCAGTTTTGTACAATACCTTGTGATATGGGCTATATATTTTTTAATTTAACTTGCAGGTTAAATGAATAAATGAATGAATGAGGTGGCACAACTGGTAGAGCTGCTGCTTCTCAGCGAGCAGGTCCCTGGTCCAAATCCTGCATGTTTTCTCTGTGCATGCGTGGGTTTCCTCCAGGTACTCCGGTTTCCTCCCACAGCCCAAAAACATGCATGTTAGGCTGATTGGTAACTCTAAATTGTCCCTAGGTGTGAGAGAGTGAATGGTTGTTTGTCTCTATATGTCCCTGTGATGGACCTGTGACCCGTCCAGGGTGTCCCCCACCCCTCGCACAGTGATTGCTGGACATGGGCACCGGCGACCACCGTGACCCAAAAATGGAAGAAGCGGGTAAAAGATAATGGAAGGTTAAATTAATCACAATAATTATTTTTTCTGTATTATCATAATTATTATTTTAAAATTTTCCTCAAAAGTTTAGAAAACGACACAAAGGTTGTTGAAATGGTCAGTTTATCAGCTGGTCTGGCAACAAGTTGGTTTTGTTTGTTAGTTTGAAAGATTGATTTTTGTCATAAGAACTCCAGCTATGTATATGTATTCAGAAAGGGGAATACCCAAGCTACACAGTGCACCATACATTATATGAAGGGATTTCTGACAGCTAACACAGAAAAAAGGTAAATTTCTCCGTAAATATTAAGGACTGTGAGACATATGATTATTACTAAAGACATACAAATATGAAAACTTGTATTTACAGATAGAATTGGTCTTTTGCACGTGACGTCACGGCTCATGTCTTTATGCACTTACGGTCGCCATGTTGGGTGTATACCGGTTCATTTAAACAGAGGAAGTCCATGTTAAACACAGTGCGATACAGAACAATAACATCAGCAAAATGCAAACTAAATATAAAAATGAGCAGAAGCCTTATAGAGAGAAACTCAACCTTGAAGCCAGAGAACGTTACATGGTGACGTTAGCTTCAATTAACAACATTGATCCTTACGAGGTAGCAGCTAAGGCATGTGTTTAAATGAACCGGTATCCATACAATATGGCGACCGGGAGTGCAAAATGTCACGTGTCTGCAAAAGACCGATAGCGTGATTATACGTTTTGGTGGGATTGCCATGTTTTGGTTTATGGACTCATTTTTATAGAAATCTCAGGTAAATTTCGTGGTCTGCTGCCTTATACAGTACATCTCCTCCTACATGTCTTTGCGTGAGTGCAGCTACAGCGTGTGCTCTCAGGACATGATTACCTGCAGTGTTCCGTCAGTGAGGACTGAACTTGGCAAAAGGGCCTTCTCCTACTCCGCTCCTGCTTCCTGGAATATCTTACAAAAAGATCTGAAGCTCTCGACCTTGACCTCTCTAAATGGTTTTAAGAATCTGTTGGAATCCTGGCAAAAA
This sequence comes from Garcialebias charrua, assembly GCA_038048925.1. Classification (NCBI taxonomy): domain Eukaryota; kingdom Metazoa; phylum Chordata; class Actinopteri; order Cyprinodontiformes; family Rivulidae; genus Garcialebias; species Garcialebias charrua. The sequence continues at coordinate 6,807 of JBBPBX010016399.1, forward strand.
CCAATGCAGACATGTTCCTGTTTTTGATTTTCTACATCTGCCTTATAATCTGTCTGTTTTGCTACTTTGATATCTTTGTTTTATGCCTCTCTTATGATTGTCTATTGTTGATTGTCCAAGGAAACTCTACTGTTGCTGTTGTCATCATTCTTTAGTTTGTAGACAGGTCTCTCTTGTAAATGAGTCCTCGAGGCTCAATGAGATTAACCTGCCTAAATAAAGGTTGAATTAATGAAAAAATGTATATTTTCACTAATTTTGCACTGCAGCCCGTGCCTGTTCTGTCTGATTTAGCCAGCAGGGGTCACGTTTGTTGTTGTGTTTTTCCACTTCAGCCTTTCTCTAACCGAGCATCAGCAGCAACAACTTTCCAACACATCAAGAAAAAGAGAAGAAAAATAAACCCAACTTCAGTAGCTTTTAGCATGCTACGCTAGCTGCTAGCCTAACCGCTAATGCCAGTAGGCAAGAAGCTCATATAAATAAATACTTTTTCTACATGAAAAACTCCTTAGAAATTATGAAATTTTGCTTACTCTTCAGATGTTTGGTTAGCTTCAAATTCAAACTATACGACTGGCTCGGTGGCTCCCTTAAGAAACATACGTTTACAGTTTTTTCCCGTTAGTTGAGAACGCCATTTCCCATGAACGACTGCGGCAAGCGTTTTTTTTATTTACCGGAAGTGTCTCTGTGTAGCGTGCGTCAGTGTGCCATCCGGTTGGGGAGTAGAGGTCCGAAAACAAGCTTTTTCGGCAACAAATGCGAAGTTGAATCAATGCAAAGCCGCACACGACTTCAGTGGATGCAAAAAGAACGAACCCGTGGATACATGAAACCGGAAGCGACCCAACTCCGATAAGGTGAGAAGAAAAATGGACAGGAAAGGATGTTGTTTAAATACCCCCAAACCTTCAGAGCAACGTCGCTAGCCTACGTGCGAGGCAATGCGACAACGAGGCTTTTTTTTAGCAACACCACTGTGCGTTACTTTGAATAACGGTTTGCTTTCGGTGCCTGGTGTCTATAGTTATGAATTGTTCTGGTCGGTGTGCTCCTTTCACATATGTTCTGGTTGTTGTTGCACTGAAACAGTACAGTCGTTGTCCAACTGCTCATGTCCCCTCCCATCTGTCTCTGTCAAGTCCACATGACAGCAGATTCTTAAAACCAGCCCCCTGGGTTTACACATTAACAGGCTGCTGCCAAGCTTCACTCCAGGATAGATTTAATGTTTACTTAAACTGCACTAAGTGTTTTGAATTTCTCTAACTCTTTAAATAAACCCCCCATGTTGCAATCTTACTAACTTTAATAACCCACTCTGCTCTTGTGTCAGCATGGAGCCAATTCATATATTTACTGCATCATAATTGTACAATGCTAAGATAAGTGTACAATGCTAGAACATATATGCTTACTTTTTATCACAATTAGTAGATTTTTACCCTTCTAATCATTCAAATACAGAGAAACTCGCAACATGTAGCTGGATTTATTAGTTTTCTTTCCAAGAAGGATTTTAAATGTACGTGAAGCACCCAATGTGATTTGATAAACGTGTTTTTCTTTTCTAGGCAGCCATCCGTCCTGTGGCCATGAATAAACAACAAAGTAAGGAATCTCTGAAGGACAAGGTGAAGGGGATCTTTGGACTCACTTCTCCCCGGACACCGATCAAACCGTGCGACCCTAAGCTGCCAGAGTTTATTATAACTGCTGAAATTATTAAGGTGAAAATTTGCTCATTTCCTGTCCCTTTACTTACACATTCCTACTCTGTTGATGCATTTCTGCACAAGAATTGCTACATTGTATGGTGACTAAAGCAGCTGCTCATAAATAAAAATGTGTTATAAAGTCATTTGTAAATATAGCAGCTGTTTTGTCTCTTGAAAGTCAAATTCACACCTACAAATATGGTATATAGACTGTATCCTGATGCATGCTCAATAATCCAGGCAGAAAAATCTAAAAGGTTAAGTCTGGTCCAGAGGACCAGACTTAACTTTTTTTGACATATACTGTAGCCTGTACTTAAAAGCACCTTTCTATCTAATCAAAGTGGTTTACAACTCAATCTGTGCCCTCATCTACCCATTCATACAGCACTCTACTATATCTCTACAAAGCTAATCTGAACAAATTATTATTTAGAGACTAATCAGTGCCTTAGATCACACACACATCAGAGGCAGTGAGGGGTTTCATTATCTTGCCCAGGGACATTTCAACATGTGACTGCCTGCATAGTGGTGGAATTGAACCCACAACTCTACCGTTGGAGGACGATTGTTCTAACCATTCAGCCACAGCTGCCTCAATATGCAAGTATGCAAGTAGTCCTTGAGGCTGTTTCAGAAAGGCAGCCTCACTATTTTTTTTCAGCCTTGCTAATGATTTAAAGGTCCACTGACACTATTTTTCTACTATTCATCAAATTGCTCAAAAAAAAAAAAAAATATATCATTTAAATATGTTTGTTTTTGCAAACAAAATGATAAATCACTTTAATTTTGCTTTAAAAGTGATTTTGAACTTCAAGCCGTGTTTAATCATGGGAAATCCGATTACACGCGAACGCACCATCTGTGACGTAGTGAGAGGCAGAGGGCTCTGGTCTCTTTAATAGCGGACAATTTAAAACCAGACGAATTTATCAATCTATGTGAAGATTTGAGCTATTTGTCTTCATTTTGGGAAGCAGAAAATAGTTTGGGTGATGGAACAAGAAACAACAGGATCTAATTTAGGTCTGATGCTGTATCAGACTTACCTTCATGTCGAGCTGCTCACACCCGCGCACTGTGACAAGCCCAGAGCTCTGCCTCACACTCTGCACACTACGTCACAGATGGTGCGTTCGCGTGTAATCGGATTTCCCATGATTAAACACGGCTTGAAGTTCAAAATCACTTTTAAAGCAAAATTAAAGTGATTTATCATTTTGTTTGCAAAAACGAACATATTTAAATGATAAAATATATATATTTTGAGCAATTTGATGAATAGTAGAAAAATCATGTCAGTGGATCTTTAAGTAATAATAATAATATTGGTTGTGCTTCATATTTCAAGGCAGATATTTTATATAAAACATGTTTTTAGTCCATTGGTCTTTTCTCATGGTGATCACAGCAAAGACAGACAGGAGTAAGATGGTATCACAAAAACCAAAACTACATTATGTATAATTTCCTGCAAACATTTTCTTTCATTGGTTTTGAAACTGTCTTTTTTTTTCATTCATTCAACCTTTATTTAGGCAGGTTAGTCTCATTGAGCCACGAGGACTCATTTACAAGAGAGACCAGTTTTAAACAAAGGACACAGATGAGGTACAGACAACAATAGATAAAGATAATCATATACTGTACAATGAAAAGTAAATAAAATAAGTGATATAAAAAGCCACAAATAGCTACCGGTACATTTAAAAAGTGATGTAAAATACTAAAAACAGGAACATGTCTTCATGTCGAGGTTTCCTGAGTCGATATTATGTTTCTTAAGTAATGGTTTAATTACAGTAATCTTAATACGCTATGCGATTATTGAGCATGAACTTTCTTAATACGCTATGGTTTCATTAAGAGACAAATTAAGCAGATCCAAAATGTGGCTATTAATTAAAGGAAATACATCTTTAGATATCCTGGTTAAGATGGGATCTAGCAAACAATGTGGATGGTTTGGAAGAAGCTATTGTTTTTGACAATTTGAAATTTGAAAAAGCATATGACAAGGTGCCGAGGGAGGAGGTGTGGTATTGCATGAGGAAATCTGGAGTGGCAGAAAAGTATGTTAGACTGGTACAGGACATGTATGAAGACAGCAGGACAGTGGTGAGATGTGCTGTAGGAGTGACAGATAGCTTCAAGGTGGAGGTGGGATTGCATCAAGGATCGGCTCTGAGCCCCTTCTTGTTTGCTCTGGTGATGGACCGACTAACAGATGAGGTCAGGCAGGAATCCCCATGGACTATGATGTTTGCAGATGACATTGTGATATGTGGTGAGAACAGGGAACAGGTGGAAGAGAACTTGGAGAGGTGGAGGTATGCACTTGAAAGAAGAGGAATGAAAGTCAGCCGTAGTAAGACAGAGTACATGTGTGTGAATGAGAGGGAGGCCAGTGGAACAGTGAGGCTACAAGGAGCAGAGGTCACAAAGGTGCAGGACTTCAAGTACTTGGGGTCCACTGTCCAGGAAAATGGGGAATGTGGTAAAGAGGTGAAAAAGAGAGTCCAGGCAGGATGGAGCGGATGGAGAAAAGTTTCAGGAGTGATTTGTGACAAAAAGGTGTCAGCAAAGGTCAAAGGAAAAGTTTACAAGACAGTGGTGAGACCAGCTATGTTGTATGGTCTGGAGACAGTGGCATTGACAAAAAGACAGGAGAAAGAACTGGAAGTAGCAGAAATGAAGATGCTGAGGTTCTCCTTAGGAGTGACAAGGATGGATAAGATCAGGAATGAGATCATCAGAGGTACAGCACATGTTGAACAACTGGGAGATAAAGTTAGAGAGGCCAGACTGAGATGGTTTGGACATGTCCAGAGGAGGGACAGTGGGTATATTGGTAGAAGGATGTTAGAAATGCAGCTGCCAGGAAAAAGACAAAGAGGAAGGCCAAAGAGGAGATATATGGGCTGTGTCTCAATTCAGGGGCTGCGTCCTCATGAGTGCGCATTTGTCGGCCGCATACGTCATTGCCCCGCGCGGAGGACTGTCCCAATTCGAAGACTCCTCCTCATGCGGCCGAGGAATGCGGCCTACTTCCTGCCGAAATCGAAGGATGCATCCGTGGAACCTTCAAGACGGAGGCTATCCCAGAATTCATAGCGCCAGCAGAGATTTCGCGGGGGGTGGGACTTTCTGCGTGCAGGGTCGGGGCTGCTGCGTGTTGTTGAGTCATCAGCTCGTTCTGACAACAACCTCAGCGCGAATATTCATTCAACCTTTATTTAGTCATCTCAAACAACCTCAGCGCAAATATATCTCATTAAAATTTAACTACAGAAACGACAAAAAAAACGTGTTAGCTGAATATATATTAGTGTTTCTGAGTTTACTGTTTTTGAAGAACTGATTACAAATCAGATTATTTTCCAAGGGGCGATCTGTTAAAACTCAGAGTGGACCTATGAAAAACAAGTTGTTCAGTAGCTCAACTGGTTAAGCATCCCACGATTGGCGCAGAGATACTTTTCTCGAAGCTGGTTCGAATCTCACTCGGTACGGTTAAAACTTATTTTACGTTTGTCTTTTATTGGATAAAAAAAAAGGAGTTTCACAAACTCCTTCTTTTTAATCTCAGTCCTCATTTTTTTATCCAATAAAAGACAAACGTAAAATAAGTTTTAACCGTACCGAGTGAGATTCGAACCAGCTTCGAGAAAAGTATCTCTGCGCCAATCGTGGGACGCTTAACAAGTTGAGCTACTAGACAAGTTGCTTTTCATAGGTCCACTCTGGGTTTTAACAGATCGCCCCTCGTTCTTAACAAACAGTAAACTCAGAAACACTATACAGTACAGTATATACATGTACTGTATTCAGTTTAGTAATATATTTTAGCGGCGTCCCTTCTCTTTCCACACACACACACCAAGCGCGCACACTTCCCACCCATTTCAAGAGAACGCCCCACCCACTTCAATGCCGGCTCTCCGGAAGGCTAGACCGTCCCATTTCAGCAGTTTCGCTCAGCCCACCCGGTCTTGTGAGTGCGTGGCCTACTCGGCCCAGCTAGGCTGGGTCCTCATGAGGATGCAGCCCCTGAATTGAGACACAGCCATGGATGCAGTTAGGACATGGAGGTAGTTGGAGTGAGGACAGAGGATGCAGAGGACAGAGTGAGGTGGAGGAGGATGACTCGCTGTGGCGACCCCTGAAGAGGGAAAAGCCGAAAGAAGAAGAAGATTGTTTTTGACAATTCAGAGAGCTCAACAGGACCAAAACAGTCCAAACATTAATCAGGTTCAAGTGACATTTTTAAAGCTGCTTCATCTGCCATGGAACCAGAGATGATAGTGGGAAGGATGGTTTGAATTTTTCCCCTAATTGAAATAATTTTATTTATCAAGAATACAAAATAAACTGGCGGAGGTGGGGAAGAAAACTGCCCTCATAATAAACCATAAATATTCATCTCTGTGTAACAAAACAACTGTTTCTGTAAACATTTTGAATGTAAAGTGTGCACTGGAATAGAACCTGGTGTTACCAATGTGGGAATAAATCAGAAGAGAAAGTCTAAGAAATGTACTGTATTCTTAACTGATTGAGTGAAATACTTCACACACACACACACATCACAATTCAGAATGAGTCATTACCAGGAGTGCGTCCACTGCCACCGAAGTTGGGACAGTAATCTGTGTATTTTTGTACCTGGAAGCTGCCGCCTGATGATTACCGGTAGTTCATTTCCCCTCATCCTTACTTAGAGTAATGTTGAAACTTAATTCTTGTAATTATTGCTGATGTTGTTGGTAAGAATAAATACCAGAACAGATAGTTGAGAAAAAAGACACATGGGAGCATTTTTGGAAAACTCCTTTTTTTTATTGATCTTTGGGTAAACCAAGCATACAAAAATAAGATTTAAAATAAGATAAGAGGGTTTACTTAATAAATATTTTTTAAAGAGGAGTCTAATGATGTCACTACACTGTGACTGAAAAAAGTTGGTGTCTGAAAGTTGTGAGAAAATTGATAATTTTGTTGCAGTCTCACTTAATTCTGAGTAGCCAGCAAGCAGTTTTTAGTGACTTTTTTTTATTTTATTCATGGCTTAATGGTATTCAAAACTGTATTCAAGCCCATTATGTCATTGTCCACCCGCACTGTACCCACCTCGGCCTGCGTTGGACCCACTTTGACAACCTCCCCCATGTTTATAATTGAACCTACTGAAGTACATGTTAGAAATATAAATGGTCTTTGATTGGGTTATTGGATTGGCTAGATTTGGACCAGTTCCTAATGAATATTAATAATTGGGTGTGGATTTCAGACTTCAGGTGTTAAAATACAGCTCCAGCTCTCTTTAGACGGGTTGGAGACACTTGCAACACTTCTGTGACTATTTTGACATAAAATTATCCCACAAATGCTTTTTAACCCGTTTGAAACATGAACAACAGTGCTGCAAGCCTCTGAGACTCGTAAAGAAATTCAGAACTCCTGCAAAAGTTTCTGGGACATTTTGGAGAGCGTCTACCAACTAGTTGCTGTAAGATGCATCTCCGTTACTTAAGGGTTTCTCAAAGCTCACTGCTGCATTTGAATAAATAAATTTTGTTTCAAGACCGTCTGAAGTTACAAATGTGATTCTGTACGAGTTTGTCACAAAGTCGAGGTGTGTCGTGGCCGGATTGTAAACGTTCTCCTAATTTATTGGGATTTAATTATTTACTCTTTATGGTTTGCAGGATCTCCACCCAGATAACGGCCTGAACAACCGGATGCGAGTCATCAGCCAAATTTGTGAACTTGCAAAAATGAAAAAATTTGAGGAGGTGATTGAATAATGTTTGTTTTTATATTTCTGTCATTTAGTAGCACGTCCAGTCTTTTGTATTAATTAAACTCGTTGGCTTTGTGTTGCTCAGAATGCCGTGGAGGCTGTGTGGAAAGCTGTGGAGGACATGCTAACCCCAGAGCAGCCGCCAGAAGCCAGACACGCTGTCCTGCAGCTCCTCAGGGCCATTATACAGGGACAGGTACTCCAACATACGCTTCACAATAAGCAGCACATGCTAACTGTTCAGATGTGTAATTTAAATGTTATCATTTATCCAAAGGGTGAGTGGCTCGGGCCTTTGAGGGCTTACTTTTTCAAGGTGATCGGAGACTACCAACCATGCAACGAGGACCTTTCAGAAAGACTGGAAGTGTTCAAGGCTTTAACTGAAAATGGGAAAGACATCACGTACCTGGAGGAGGACATAGGTAAAAACATTCAAACAAACGTCTTTGCTTTAGAACTGAATTTTAAAAATTACAAGTTTTAGGGGTGGGTGTTGAGGAATCCTTAGATTCACCAAACTACAACAATGCAGTAAGCTTGTCATAAAATATGATTTCAACACAAAAAATGATGCACGGCTGAACTTATGATTCTGCCTTGCTACAATTATCAGTAATTATTTTAAAATAAACCTTGACATATTTTTTTTTTTTTTTACATTTTGTCATAGCAGATGTTCTTTGGAGCTTTAGTAAAATACACGTTACTTTTACTGCCCCCAAGTTAGATAAACCATACCATACCACTTTATTTAAAGCACTTAAAACAGCAGCAAGGTCAACCAAAGTGCTGTACTGTACAGCAAAATCAAAACAAGCAAAGAACACGAGATAAAACACAGATGTAAAATATGCAAGGATAAGAATTAAATGATTAACATTATAGAATACAGACAAGTTAAAATCAATTCACTCAGTGTCAAAAGTCAGGGAATAAAAGTGAATTTTTAAACAAGATTTAAAAACGGTAAGCGAGGGAGCCTGACATGCAGTGGTAACTCATTCCACAGTTTCTGGACCTGCGACAGTGAAAGGCCTGTCGCCTCCGAGCATAAAACGAGTGCCTGGAACCGATAAAAGCATCTGGTCTGCTGACCTCAGAGAGCGCTGTGGGACATATGGCTGCAGCAGATCATCGAGATAGGAGGAGGAAGAATTGTTCAGAGATTTAAAAACATACAGAAGGATTTTAAAATGAATTTGAAAGTGAACCAGGAGCCGGTGAAGGGAGGCCAGAACTGGAGTAGTGTGCTCTCTTTTTGCCTGTACCAGTATAAAATCAGGCTGCAGCATTTTGGACCAGTTGTAAACGTGCTGGAGGTCTGGCTCATTCTGATAAACTTGATCTGACACATCTGGTATTTCATTTCCTGTCTAGTTACTTTGGTACTTGTTTCTAATTTAAGTTTAGCGTTCCTAGAAGCAGTGTAATGTATCTGTGATTTGTGTTTTCTTAATCATAGGTTAAAAAATAAACTGCTCTTTTCTAAGTTCAAGTGACAAATCTATTCTGTTGTTTTGTTCTTTCTTAGCACGTTTTGTTCTCCTGTGGATGGACATTGGTCTTACCTCTGACTTCCTCCATGTTCTTGTGAATCTGGTCAAGTTCAACAGCTGCTACCTGGATCAAAACGTGTCCATCATGGTCCAGTAAGTTGGACGGCTACACGTGCACACACTCAGTGCCATGCCTCTTGTACCCATTGTTTCTACGTTCAGCGGACGTCAGTGTCTTATTCTGATTGGACACGCCTGAGAACATGTGGATACAAACCACACTTCTGGGGATTACTTGTTTGTTTTTAGTGTAGATGTCATTCTTTTGTCACGAACCTGCTGTGTTCTCTGTAGGAAAATCTGTCTGCTGTGCAACAGAACAACATCGTCTACAGACATAGAGGTTGGTGTTTGTCACCACTGCAAACTTGTTTAAAAAAATCTAATTGGATTTCTGATATTGTAGTGACGTAACCTAATCTCCAGTTTTCTGCTGCTTTTGAAGCTTGCCTATTAGGTTCATGGTTATGCAAGCCTGAAATGTTTTGTGTTCATAAATTCAAGAACAAGTATATTTAAATGCCTGTACTGTATATAAATACATTAGTTTGCTTCATATTCAGCTTTATGCTGTGCAGCCAGAGTTGATGTGTTTGATGCAGAGGTTATGATCTGTATGTTGTGTGATGGTTTGTGTTTGGTTGGTTTTTAGGTGGCTCTTCAGGTCTTGGATGCTGTTGTGTGCTACAACTGCCTTCCTTCAGAGTCCCTCACAATTTTTATCATAACACTCTGCCGTACGGTTAATGTAAAGGAGTTTTGCGAATCCTGCTGGAAGGTGAGAAGGGAATTCTCCTTTTTTTAAAAGACCTACAAAGCTTCATGTTCTGGTGTTTTCTCATGTGTTGTTATTCTGTTCTGTGTCTTTAGTTGATGAGGAAAGTTTTGGGAACTCATCTTGGCCACAGTGCTATTTACACCATGTGCCGCATCATGGAGGAGAGGTAATTTACAAACATTGCGTTGGAGGTGGGGTTGCTCTACAGCTTGTGTGATTAATCAAATTCTGCACCAGAATGTACATGGAGGATGCCCCGCTGCTGAGAGGAGCGGTATTCTTTGTTGGAATGGCACTGTGGGGTGCACACAGACTCCCTGCCCTGAAAAACACACCAACGCTTGTTCTGCCATCTTTCTATAAGGTAACAACCATCCACATACTGTACATGTATACAGTTTTACCTTGAGGCATGTGCAAACACAGCTACAGCCCATATTTACAAATTATTTGGCATTCAGAGAAATTATAACGTTGTAAACCTTAAAATCCTCTGAAACTTTGTTTGACTATTTAGATCAAAATAACATCTTAGATTAGCATTTTAACAGACAAGAAAAATACAACATTTTGAACCTTAATGTAGTTGGAAACTATGTGATGGAAAATGCTATGGATAAAATATATATAAAAAATTATATAAAATTGTGTTTTAACTATAAAACAGCATAACTTTCTCTGCGAGTTGTTTTGCAAATCAAGTTCAAGTCTATTTTATTGCCATTCTCATCATGTGGTACATGAGGTGGAATGAAAATATGTACACAGGGTCCCAGTTACTGTACATCCAACCATAGCAAATATATAAAGTGTAAAAAGAAACTGTTTATAAGGATCAAAGATATACACTAAAATATACAGCAGTCGCTCGCTGCTTTGTGGTTTGTTTATCGTGGATTCGCTCTATCGCGGTTTTTCAGAATAAGATTGGACATGACACACAACTGGATGAATGATGGATGAGCCACATGATCTGCATGGAATTTTTATTTTAAATTAATTATTTTAAATTATTTAGCAGCACCTGCAGCTTTGTGCAGCCCAGAGCTGCAGAAAAAGCTTCCTTTTGCAGCTTTGTGCAGCCTTTACTGCTGCAGGATAAACTTCCTGCTGCTGTTAAACATCTGATCAGCTGTTAAGCGTGCAGAGTGGAGAAGTGGGCGTGGCCAAGAGCGCTTGCAGGTGGCAAAGAGTAGAGGAGGCAGGGAGCTGAAATGATGACATTCTGTGCTCTTTTAGAGTGTTTAGAGTTTAGAAACATTGTTTAGAATATTGCAAGCGGTGTGGGAAGGGTTTAAAACACATTAATATTCAACGATATAAATAATAAACTACTACCGGTACTTACTATTTGTACTACTATTCCTACTTCACAGTTTTTCCACTTAGCGTGGGTCTTCAGGGTACGGATCCCCCGCGATAAACGAGGGACTACTGTATAAAGATCCAAGATATACACAAAGATAAGATATACAGTAGTCCCTCATTTATCGTAGGGTTTTGGGGCCACAACTGCAAAGTAGGGATAGTAGTACAAAGTAATTACTACTGCAAAGTAGTAGTAAGTACAGTAGTATGTAGTACATAGTAAGTACAGCAGTAACTGTAGTTTGTTAGTATTTATATTTGTATTGAGGCTTTATAAACCCTACCGACACTCTTGCAATATTCTAAACAATGTTTCTAAAATCTCTAAATGCTCTAAAAGAGCACAGAATGTCATGAACTCGGCTCTCTGCCAGCCCAATTCTCTGCTGCCATCACACTCATCACCTGCTCCCAATCTCACTCCTTCTGTGTAAATAAATAATTTAAATACTGTAATTAAATAAACAATCCATGCTGCATGGATTGTTTATTTAAATTATTACAGTATTTGCATTTAAATTGTAAAGAAGAGAAGCGCAGCACGACAGCAAAAGGTTGACCCTTCATGCAGCTGATGCAGCACGGAGCAGAAATGATCATTTGATCAATTACACTGTAACAACTGAACATAGAAGTTTTAAAACAATTAAAATAAACTTTAAACACTTATCTGAAAAAGTTAAGTCAGGTCCTCTGGACGTTCAAAAAACAAAACAAAAAAATTGTAGAAACATTTCGACTTTCATCCAAAAGACTTCTTCAGTCTGAAAGACAAAACGTTTCTACAGTTTTTTTGTTTTTGTTTTTTAACGTCCAGAGGTCCTGATGTAACTTTTTTAGATTTTTCTACCTGGATTATAGAGCATGTATCAGGATATTATAACACTTATATTTTGTGATTATGATGATTTTACGATGTGACAGACTTTGATTTTTAAGTTGGAAGACAAAACTCGATCAGTGTGGCAGGACAGCAAAGGGTTAACCCTTCATGAAGCTGCTGCAGCACGGAGGAGATTTGTGGGCGTGGCAGAGAGCTGCATGTGGCTGAGAGTGGAGATCATGACAGGCTGCAGGAGGGAGCTTCTCCCTGCACATATAGGCTGCACACAGGTGCAGCAGGCGCTAAATCATTTTAAATAATTTATTTTAAATAAACAATCTATGCCTCTCTTGCGACTCATTCATCAGTCAGCCAATTGTGTGTTATGTCCACTCGTATTTTGAAAAACCGCGAAAGAGCGAGTCCGCGAAAGTTGAACCGCGAAGTAGCGAGGGACTACTTTATGCTAAACGAACACCAAACAGTACATGAAAAGGTACAAATCAAGCCATTTCTTCTAAGTAAAAATTATTCTGGGTACATTTGCACTTGTGCCTGCTGTCCAGTCTGTATCGGGTGAAACTTTGTGTTACTACATGTACTGTGTAGACATAGTTGTACAAGAAAGGTTCTTAGAAATAGTGGAAAATTTGTTAACTTCTATCATCTGTCTAAGGGGATCCACGTCTGATGTTCAGTTTCTAACACCCGGGTTCATTTTTACTGGCATTTAGACCTTTCAAGACGAGGAAAAAGATTCACTATCTATTTTCACTGACTGTCCATGCTGCACTGTTTGTGTAATAGACTTGATGCTTTTATTTGTTCATTGTAATACAAATGTTTTTATGTAGTTCATTTGTTGTCATGACCACAGATTTAAATATTGGATTAAAAACGGAATACAAGAAAAAATGTTTATACTGAATCCATTAAGCATTGACTTCTGTTTTTAGGCTATGTCATGTGCCAACGAGGTAGTGTCCTATGAAATCGTCCTCTCCATCACCAGACTGATCAAGAAGTATGGCAAAGAGCTGCAGGTGGTCACATGGGACATCCTGCTGGGCATCGTAGAGCAACTGCTGCAGCAGATCCAGGTACACGGCATACATGCTCATTAAAAATTAAAGACAGGAAACAGTTCTTCACTGACCAAAGTGTTTGTCTTTTGTGTTATTTCAGACAATAGGCAGTGCAGAGCTGAAGGCCATTGTCTACGAGCTCTTGACTACGGTTGAAGAGCTGTACGAGCAGAACGGTTACCACGGCTCCACAGAGAAGTTCTTCAGTTTGGTGGAAAAATGTGCCGACAAGAGACCTGTTCGTGTTTTTGAGTAGCTATCTGTCTTTGTCCGGGTTTTTATAGACAGTGCAGCATCTTTTCTCATTTTAATGTCATGTGTGACAGGATGCATCGGTGCTGACCCTCATCTCATACCGGGCACAGTCGATCCAGCCGGCCAAGGACGGCTGGATCCAGAGCCTTCACCGCCTCATGGAGAAATTCTTTAAGTAGGATTTACTCTATTATAAACTGAATCCACGGCCATACTTCTTCTGTTTTTAATGTTTTTCTTCCTCTCTGTTATCTCTGTGTGACTGAAAGGAACGAGACTCGCAGCGTGATACGGATCAAAGTGCTTCATATCCTGTCCTTCGTTCTCAGCACCAACCGACAGCTTTATGAGGTTTGTGACCTCATCACACTCTTGCACACACGCTTACCGGTACATCTGCATCTTTTGTAAGTCCAGTACGCTGGCCATATGAGCTATAGTTATTTAAAAAGCTCCTGTTCCTTCTTCATTAAATGGTTAAAAATGAGTTTCTGCTTTTTGATATGTGAGAAAGTTGGAGCTCTGCTGAAAGGCTGTTTAATGGAATTACATTGAATTTGATTTGATTGTTGATTATTCTTTTTCTTTTTAGGATGAGCTGATTGAAATGGTTGTGATCCCTCAGCTCAGTGGGATAGCAGAGGACAGGGATCAGGCTGTCAGAAAACAGGCCACCCAGCTTCTGGTGGATCTCGCTGAGGGTTGTAACACTCCTCACTTCACCAGCCTCCTGGACATCATTGAGCGAGTACAGAAAATAACCTCACCAAGACACTCACAATCATTAAACTCTTCGTTTTAGCCAAGATTGGCATACTTTACCTTTTGTGTGTGTGTGTGTGTGTGTGTGTGTGTACATGGTATGTGTGTTCTAGGTGGCCAGCCGTTCTCTGGTTTGTTCAGGGGCCCTGGAGGTTTCTGAGAGAGACCCCACAGCTGAGTCTCCTATGGAGGATGTCAAGACTGCTGTACTGGGTCTGCTGGAAATCCTGCAGGTACACTCATGTCATGTAGATATACAGTGACTGATTTACCAAGGTGCCTTTTGAATATCGTATTTTTTGGACTATAATGCGCACTTAAAATCCTTTAATTTTCTCAAAAATCAACAGTGAGCCTTATAATCAGGTGCACCTTATAATCAGGTGCACCTTATAATCAGGTGCGCCTTATGTATTAATTCTGGTTGTGCTTACTGACCTCAAACTGATTTTATGTGGTACACGCGATGCTCAAATATTATAATGTAATGAACTTGTTTGGTTAATGCGCCTTATTATCCTAAAAATACGGTACATTAGAAGTTTCTTTTTTAATTGCAAGTTTGAGAAATAGGCGCATCGATGAATGTCTGTTGTGCTTGTCTTTTTGTTTGGCTGACTGTTGCACTCTGACCTTTTTAACCTGCTTGAATAGTTGTTGACTCCAGGCTGCACAATATATTGAATTGCAACATTATTTTAGTAGTATTGTGCTCTATAGCAGTGTGGCAAAGGGCTGTTTTAACAGCAATACACCATTGGCTATTACGGTATATTCTGTCTCATGCATTTATGCTCTGCATGCCAATGAGATTTTTGGCCAACTTGATGAACTTTTACTGTCTTCAATATCCAAACCATGTTTAGATGATAGTAACCAAGATGCACGTGAAATTTTTCACGAGTGTCATCATGACAGAACAGAATGAGAAAAGTGATTGAAATATTTGTTTATTGCAAATAATTCCATTGTTGCTAAATTTGTCACATTGTTTTATTGTTTAATCCTAGTTGAGTCAGTCAGTCAGTTGTTGCTCAGCACTCAGCAGAGCAGGATAGTTAGGAGGAGCAGCCTAGAAAGTAGCAGGAATGACAAAAATCAAACTCAATCAAAAGGTTGCACACAATTTCCTCCCATGTGTAATTTTTTCCCAAACCACAAGGCGTTTGACTAAAACAAGGTCAAATTTAGTGAGAAAACTGAAGATCAGCTGATGATCAGGAGAGATCAGCTCTGTAACATTACTGAAACTACAAAGCAAGCACTAAATATTTTTTAAAGTTATTTTTTCTATCAACCTGGTCTTTTCCATGAGAGTATAGTACCGTATTTTCCGGACAATAAGTCGCTCCAGAGTATAAGTCGCATCAGTCAAAAAATGCTTCATGAAGAGGAAAAAAACAGTATAAGTTGCATTTATTTAGAAGCTTCTTTTACAAAGTTCAAGATCAGACATTTAATCAGAAATAACAACAACACACAGAACATACCTGGTATCCTTAACAGGCTTCATTAACATAACAAGCTAGGGGTGCGAATCTCAGTGTCTGGCGATAAGATTTGATTCAAAATCGATTTTCGATTCAGAAACGATTTTTGTATTGACATGGTCATACATAGGGGTGCAGGGGAAAAAAATCGATTTTTTAAATAATCTAGATTCTTAGTCCTGGCGATTCAGAATCGATCCTAAAAGCCCCAAAATCGATATTTATTTTTTTATTTTATTTTTTTTACTAAATATGAATCGATATGTAAAAAACAAAACAAAACTGAAGTCTGTATTTTATTTTGAGTTAAAGGTAGGGTAGGCTGAAGTCTGTTTACTTTTTTATATATATATATATATTGAATTATTTGTCTATGATGGACTGGAGACCTGTCCAGGTGTCCCCCGCCTCTCGCACAGTGATGGCTGGACATGGACATGTGACCCCCGTGACTCTTAAAGGAAGAAGTGGGTAAAGATGATGAAAGGAAGAAGTGGGTAAAGATGATGGATGGATGAATTATTTGTGCCTAGATTTTTCTTTTTCTTTTATTGTTTTAGAGAAGTCCAGGCAACTAAGCTAACCTAATACTGGTAATTTAAGTTACAGAATTTAATGCATTCCTGTATAATTTGTTCCTATTTTTGGTATGAATATCAAATGATGCAAAAAATTTGATACAGTACAGAACCTAAAATTATTGTTTTAAATAAATGTTCTATTTGTTTACATTGTTGTTTAATATTCTCAGTTTAAAATTATTGTTTTAAATAAATGTTCCATTTGTTTACATTGTTGTTTATTCTGCTTGTCAGTTGCAAAACTGAAACTAAATTTATGACCATTTTAATAGAAAAATTGTTTCTGAATCAAAAATCGTTTCTGAATCGAAAAATTGATTTTGAATCGAATCGTGACACCAAAAATCTGAATCGAATAGATTCTCCAGACACTGAGAGATTTGCACCCCTATATACATTTTGTTTCATTTATGTAATTGACCAGATGAAAAGATGAAACAACAATGTAAACAAATAGAACATTTATTTAAAACAAAGATTTTAGGTTCTTTACTGTATCAAATGTTTTTGCATCATTTTATATGTATACCAAAAATAGGAACAAATACTGTACAGGAGTCTATAAAATTCTGTAACTTAAATTACCAGTATTAGGTTAGTTTAGCTGCCTGAAATTTTCTAAAATAAAATAAATAAATCTTGGAACATATAACTCATCCATCCATTATGTTTACCCACTTCTTCCTTTTCGGGTTGCTGGGGTCACTAACGCGTTTTAAGATCCATTCAGAATCGCCAGGATTAAGAATCTAGATTCTTTAATAAAAATTTTTTTATTCTGCATCCCTAAAACAAGCCAACGAGTCCGATAAGCAAGTTACCGGTAAATTCCCCGATCTCATTCCACGTCACTTTTGGGGGCGTTTTGCTTGTGTTAAGTTTTGCTTGTGTTAAGTTTATCTCAGTTGTATTGAAGTGAAAGTTTTCAGGGGGTGGGGGGTTAGCGGTAGAGGGTCAACAGGTAGCCTAGAGGGCCCTCTCACGGCTGCAAATTACTCTTTGGTTCATGTTAGTAGGAATGAACATTTAACGTGTCAGTGAAAAATTACATCATGAATAGGGGAAAAAAACTTATATACTTAAGTCACTTCGGACTGTAAGTCGCAGAACTGGCCAAACTATGAGAAGAAGTGCGACTTATAGTCTGGAAAATATTGTACCGTATTTTTCTGTGTATAGGTCGCACCTTTTTATGTTTTTTCAAGGCCTGCAACCTATACACCGGTGCGACCTATTTATGGATTTTTCCAATTTATTGATAAATATTGGACACTGCGACCTATACAACGGTGCGACCAATACAACGGAAAATACGGTACATTCCTTTTTGTGCAGGAGTTATGCTGTGCGTGTTGTGTCGTAGTCAGAGGTTGAATCTTGTTTGCAATGTATTTGTTTTATTTATTATTTATTACCAACATGCTTACAGTTGCACTGAACAGTTTCTGTTGCTGATTGTTTTGCAACAATGTTGAAGAGGCATGGACAAGGTACAGGAAAAAATACGTTTTTAAATTCTCTGAATGTTTTTTTAATTCCAATTCCATTTGGAAATCTCTGTTCCAACTTCAATTATAATTAAAGGGTACAAAAATATTGGTTGGATTTGCCAAATTCTGTCCCGAATCTGAACTGGATGTTCATACTGGGAATTAGATTTTAGAGCGATGAAAACTTTTCATTTTGGAAAAGATGTTTTCAGTTTTTGTGTTTTTGTAGGTACAGCTTTTTGTATTTGTGATTGTGATCCAGTTGGTGAGGAAAATGATAGGAAACAGATCTTTTCTGCTGAACTGAGTCTTTAAACAAACAAACAAAAAAAAGTTTTTGTATCTATATTAAAACGCTGAATGTGTTCAACCTCTTTCATTTTCCTTGCAACAGAGCAAACTTTACAGCCTTCCAGCCAGCCATGCAAGTCGTGTTTACGAGCTGCTTATCAGCCACCTGCAGCTCCACTACAAGAACAAGTACTGCTCAACCATCGCTTCTGCCATTAGACTACAGGTAATGCTTTCTTTCACGGTTTGTTACTTTGTTTTTTTTTCACACTTTCTATTCTCTGAACTTTTACACTTCAATCTTGTGCTGCCCGTGTTTTCTTTAACTTCTCTTTCAGGTGTTTGACTTCTTCCTGATGATGCGTGCCGACTCGCTGCACCGCATCGGCGTTCCCAACAAGAACGGAGTGATGAGATTCAGTCCGTACTGCTACTGTGACACGGGGTGAAAACACAAACACTTTTCTTTTGCTCCTGATGGATGATCGTTATTGAACTTGCGATGCCATAACTGTACGTCTGTGGAATTTATTCCAGGGAACCAGAGAAGCGCGTTTGTGAAAAGAAGCCGACAGGTTCGACATCGCCTCCTGCTGGTAGTCCTGCTCCTCCTGCTGCTCCTCCAGCTTCAACAGCCTCCATACGCTCAGCTTATCTCCCCTACGCTCCTGCCTTCAGTGTCCTGCTGCAGTGCCTCAAAATGGTACGCACAAAATAACAACAAAGTACAAGAATGTAAAATATTTTTATAACATGAAATGATTGAACTTTTGCCATGAAGAAAAATTGAACTTCTTGGGAATTTTGGACAGATAAATGTTATATCTTTAAGTAATATTTAATAATACAGGTGGGATATACTTAACACCACAAAAAAATGCACACTGTGAATATAATATTTTACCTATGGATGTAACATTTTCCTGGGGAAAATGTAAGGATCTAAGTTTCAGAAGTTAATACAGGTGACCCCCGACCTACGACCCCATCGACCTGCGAACCACGGGACCTACGAACATATCATATTTAATAAAAATATGAAATTACTGTATTAAAAAAAAAAAAATTTTTTTTTTTTTTGTGTTTTTGTGTTTAAATGTTCTTAATTTCATGTTCTGGTTGTTTTAAAGGCTTTATAAATAATAATTATGATAAAAAAGATCATTTCTGATCATTTTTGAGCAATTTCTGAGCAATCTTGGGCAACAGGAAGTAGGTCTTCAGTTTACACGGTCACAAATTAATGTAGAACACCGGACGCTATTTTAGGTTCAGTCACTGGGGTCTCCGGTCACAAATTAATGTAGAACACCGGACGCCATCTTAGGTTAGCTGCCGAGAGCCGGACGAAGACTGGTGACCAGGATGGCTTCATATGGATTAATTACTAGCTGGAAACGTCTCTGTGAACTTTGTGGATGTCTCAGGCAGCAGCGGATTTATCGCCGATCGTGCCAGGCCGCCGTGCGAACACCTCCGGCCGGCCTGGCTACACCTCCGGCCTGGCTAGCTCCAGAAGCTAACACGGGAGCTAACACGGTAGCCGGCCGAAGACTGGTGACCAGGATGGCTTCATATGGATTAATTACGAGCTGGAAACGTCTCTGTGAGCTCTGTGGACGTCTCAGGCTGGAGCAGGAGCTACAGATTGATCGCGCCGCCGCTCCAACACCAGCTCATGGCTTGGCTAGCAGAAGCTAGCCAGCTAGCTAACACAGGTCTGGAGCAGCTGCGGTGGTTCACTGGCCGGCCGCCGCGCTGCTCGGCCCGACAACAATCAACGCATGGCAACCTAAGATGTCGGCTTTGACCATCTCAAAGTAAGAAAATATATTTTTATTTATTCTGTAAATGTGAATAGCAATGTTTAACATTACAGTACACTACTGTACATGCTTAAATGTGTGCGCGCGCTCCGTTAGCATGATAAATAAAGGTTGAATGAATGAATGAATGAATAAATTTTTTTTTTAATATAATTTTCACCCCCTACCTACGAACGGATCGAGCTGCGAACCGTTCTTAGGTCCCTAACTCGTTCGTAAATCGGGGGTTTGCTGTATTGCTGTTCCGTTGAATATACAAATATTGGTAAAAAGGCTTGATTATATTACATATTTTATTTATCATTTTAGATGCAAGATTTCTTCATTTATTTATTTGGGCCAGTTTATAAATTCATAAACAAAAATTACAACAGAAAGATTTAAAATGTGCTGACAATCTGAAAATTCATCAAAATATTTCGTCACTTTTCTTGTTCCATTCAGGCGCATGACCTCACATGATCAGAGTCAGAGTTTCTTTATTTTACATGTGGTACATGTGGTGGAACAAAATTATGTACCGTACAGGGTCCCAGTTACATCCAACAATAAAATGGAAAAGAAAAACGGTAATAAGATCTAAGATATGAACTAAGAAAAACATTAACTTAAAGTACGCTAAGCGCTAAAAGCATAAAAGCAATACGCCGAACAGCAGCACGTATTATGATGCAACAATTGATAGGTATTTTTTTCATACAACATTTTTAAGGACACTTTTTTAATGTAGTATCTCACAGGGCTGTTCCTTTTGGTGGCTAGTTGGTAAACAGTATTCAGGAGGGAGTCACCAATTTTTTTTTAATGCATTTGATACTGTTAGCAATTTTCTCCTGTGTCCGTTGAATTTTAAACGTTAAAAATATCTTGTTTAATGAATTGTCTCTGAAAATATTCACATTGTTGACACGGACGTCTCCAACTCCTTTAAAGAGTGCAAGAGCTGTTTTCTGGAGCTCTCTGATAGAAAACATTCAAGGTCGCTGCTCGGATCAAAAAACTGCACTTCATTCTGCTAATTTCAGCTTGTTTCAGCATTTTATACTATTTCAGCTACTATTTAGCTGTTTTTATGCTAATTTAAGCCTTTTCAGCTAATTCCATATTTTTTAATATCTCATTTCAAGTTGATTCAGCCTAATTCAGCAAAATTGTGCTTTCCATTTCCTTGTAATTTCAGCTTGTTTCTGCTTTTTGGCTACTTTTTAGTTGTTTTCTTACAAATTGTAACTTTTTTCAGATAATTTCCACTTTTTTGTGCTCCTTTCTGCTTCTTTCGGCAAACATGTTCTTCTTTCTTCTGCTCATTTAAGCTTGTTCTAACTTTTCAGATACTTATTTTAGCCTTTTTTTTTTTAGCTACTGTAATTTCAGCTGATTTCAGATAAATTCAAGTTTTTTTCATCATAATTTCTGCTACTTTCAGCCTAATTATCACTTCTTTCTGATAATTCCAGCTGTTTATGCTCTACTGTATTCACTTTTTTCCCCTGCTAGTTTTGGCTTATCCTTCTATTTCAGCTACTTTTTTTTTTTTTGCCGTTTTGTTCTAAATTTAGCTTTTTCAGCTAATTCCACATTTTTGAGCTTATTTCAGCTTTCCCCCCTTCCTTTTGATAGTTTAAGCTTTTTTCTGGCTTTTAAGCTACTTTATGCTATTTTTTTTTTCTGCTGAATTTTTTTTTAGCTAACTCACTAATTTTTGTGCTATTTTCTTCTTATTTAAACCTAATTCAGCAAATGTGTTATTTCTGCTTTCTTCTGCTAACTTAGGCTTCTTCTTCCATTTCAGTTACATTTCAGCATGTTTTTAGCCAATTTCATCTGTTTTTCAGCAAT
Source organism: Garcialebias charrua (assembly GCA_038048925.1). Lineage (NCBI taxonomy): Eukaryota > Metazoa > Chordata > Actinopteri > Cyprinodontiformes > Rivulidae > Garcialebias > Garcialebias charrua. The sequence continues at coordinate 28,484 of JBBPBX010016399.1, forward strand.
TTCTTCATCAATAAGCATTCACATTGCATTTTCGCAGGAAATGCAATTTTTCTAGTTTATTATTGTTATTATTATTTTTGTAGGAGACAGATTGGAAGGTGCTGAAACTTGTTCTCGACAAGCTGCCTTGGATGCTGCAGTTCAAAGTCCTGCTGCTCACGTCTCCGTGCAGTTTGGACCAGCTCTGTTCCACTCTTTGTCTTATGGTATGACTTCTTTACGCACATGCATATAAAGAAACATAATAATAATAATAATAATCATTTCATTTAAAAGCGCCTTTCATGACACCCAAGGACAAACGTGACATTTAGTGATGGTGCGGCGGCTAATCATTAGCTTCTCTTTCCAGGTGACTGATCGTCTGATCTCTGAGCGCTTGAAAAAAATCCCAGAGGGCTTTTCCCGCACAGATGTTCAGCTGGCTGTAGTTCCTGTTCTGACAGCCATAACCTCTTACCACAACTACTTGGAGCAATCAAGACAGGTAGAAATGATTGTACTGTATAAAGAAATTTAACCTCATAAATCTGGATACCTGACTAACTGATCAGACGTTTGAAGCATTGATATTGACATTTGGCCAACACAAACCCGTTGTGGACTTTCTTTTTAAACTTGATTTTCAGGCTCCACTCACATACATGAAACAAACGTTTCGATTCCACTGACTTTAACTTCCTTTTCGTCCTGCAGAGAGAACTGGTGCAGTGCCTTGAGACTGGCCTCATTTATCGATGCGCCAAACAGTGCGTGGTGGCTCTTACAATGTGCACAGTGGAGATGCCTGATATCATGATCAAGCTCCTCCCTGCGCTCATCGTCAAGCTTACCCACATCTCTGCCACCGTTGCCATGGCATCTCCCATGCTTGAATTCCTTTCCAGTGAGTTCTCAAGGCGATCGCCTTTTCTGATTTATTCTCAGTGCGGTCTTATTGTTCAGTCTCTGTCAACTCACCAGACGAAGCTCAAACCTGATGGGTTGATGTTTTGGGTCTTGTTTTTCACAGCTCTGGTGCGTTTGCCCCATCTGTACGCCAACTTTGTAGCTGAGCAGTATGTTAGTGTGTTTGCCATCTCGCTGCCCTACACCAACCCCTCTAAGTTAGTACTCAAACACATAAACGTGTATTTTAGCTTCACAGATACTCGCATCTTTTACTTGCTCTTACTCTTTTACTCACATCAGGTTCAACCAGTATATTGTGTCTCTGGCCCACCATGTGATCGCCATGTGGTTCATACGCTGCAGACTTCCCTTCCGCAAGGACTTTGTTCAGTACATCACAAAGGTGAGAATCAAAAAATAAACCCCTCAAACTTTTACTCTGTCTTATTTATTTCAGACCTAATCGAAATACGACAATAACTGGTAAAATAGTAAAAAATAAAAATAAAAAAGTCTGGAGAAAGCCCTGACTTTTTAAAATCTGTGCTAAATAAAAGGTTGAAGATGCAGCTATGTTTAAAGTATGTCAAAGGGGGTGGGGCTTTTGATTGATGCTTGGGTTTTACATTTGTATAACTTCTGCAGGCATTTGGATTTATCTGTAGCACTGACTCAAGGGTGGAAAGCTAGATATATATTTGTACCTCTGAACGGGTGCATAGTTGCAAAAATAACCCCACTGCCCTGTTTGCAAGCCATCACTTGACATTCACTTGCTCTGTTTGCACAAGGGGTCACTCACAGACTTTACAGACTTTTATTTCTATTTAGAAATTTAAGCTCATGAAGCCATTCTTTGTATAACTGATGAAGAGTATCGGTTTGGGGGCTTGTTCACAGCGCATGTAGCAAACATCATCTCTTGATGTCCTTTATTTGTGTGAACGTTCATGAAGCATCCACACTGTTGTGATCCATTTTTCTTCCGTACATTTTTTCGGTGCAATTCTCATCCTGCAGTTTTCGAGCTATTTCAACAAATCATAAATCCAAACGTTCAGCTCTTTCAGGACAGTCCTAATGACTTTTGGTATTAGTGCCATTTTAGCTTTTTCAAACATTTAACCTTTTCTGTAATTTTTCTTCTGATAGAAAATTAATTGAGCTCATTTTACATCCTTCATACAGTATCTTCATATCTGTTTACAACATTTTACTGCTCCTTTCACTTTTTGTTCTGGTTCAGCTTCTTTCAGCTTCCTTGTGTAAATGTAAACTTTTTTCAGCTACGGTACTTTCAGCTCATTTCAGCTGTTTTTTCCCCTTGTTTTTCCTGTTTTGTGAACGTTTCAGCTTCTTTATGCACAATTTTGTGTGCATCTTTAACTTATTTCTGCTAATTTCAGCTTGTTATGCTATTTCAGCTACTATTTAGCTGTTTTTATGCTCATTTGAGCTTTTCTGCAAGTTCCACAGTTTTTGCACTAATTTCAAGTTTTTTTCAGCCAAATTCAGTAAAAAAGTACTCTTCTTCTTTCTTTTATGCTTCTTTCTGATTTAGCTATTTTTCAGCTGTGTTTTTGCTACTTTCAGCTCTTTTCTGATAATTTCCACCTTTTTTGTGCTAATTTCTGCTTCTTTCAGCCTAATTGGGGAAATAGGTTCTCTCTGCTTTTTTCTGCTAATTTAAGCTTGTTCTACCTTTTCAGCTACATTT
>JBBPBX010016399.1:37868-48202 GCA_038048925.1 Garcialebias charrua
GCATGTTATTCTATTGAAACACAGAAAGAAATGGACAAATAAATCATAAAAAACGCAGTAGTCTTACTCTTGTGGTCTTCACTTTCTAACCAGTATTCTTCTATATTTAAAAGTAATTTATTTTATTTTTTCACTTTCTTATTGTTTAGATGTGAACAGGCTTTTTATATTCCTCATTGTGATGTGCAGCGATATCTCATTGTGGCTGAATTGTTGCTGTAAATGCTAATTTAAAGCAGCAAACCAGGCTACAACTTCATTCATTCGTTCAACCTTTATTCATACTCGTTAGTTCCCATTGAGCCTCAGCGACTCATTTACAAGAGAGACCTGTTACTTACAAACATACAAAGTAGATGAGGAAAAGGGAACACGAGGGTGGAGGAAGTAAAAAAATAAAATCATATTTCACACCATGTCCTGGCTGGGACACAGTGTGAAAGATGAAAAAAAAAGACCTTACAACATAAACAGCAACATACATGACATCAATACATTTATGCATGAGGTCATCAAAGGTGGTTAGTTGTCCGTGGACACTGCCAGAACGTTCCGAAGTTGTGATAAGATGGTACAGTGTCTCTCAGCGGCTCAGTTCTGATAAGGCCTGTCATTCCCCTGATCTGTTACGGAAGCACGATCCGTAGTGTCAGCTCATTTGCACATGCGATAAAAGGAATACTTCTGGGATCCATGGATCGCCGTTGTTTATGATTAAGAACTGTCTTAATTTACTTGGAAAAGTACTGCCGATCTTCATGTTGCTAATTTGCACCGCTCGTATTTCCGTTAAAATCATTGACATATTTACGACATTGGTTAAAATGATATGCGACGCATTAGACCTGACCCGAGCCTGGGCTGAATGCGAAAACCCTGCGAGATAAAGAATGGATTATTTCCATGGTGAAACGGCGCCGCTCAGTGGTGAATGGTAAATGGTAAATGGAGCTTATTTATATAGCGCTTTCCAGCCCCCTGTGAGGAGCCCCAAAGCGCTTTACAATACCAGCCATCCACCCATTCATTCAGACATTCATACACCGGTAGTGGTAGCCTGCCTTGCAAGGCGCCATCCAGACCTACCGGGAGCAACTTGGGGTTAAGTGTCTTGCCCAGGGACACAACGACACATGGTGGGCGGATGCGGGATTCGAACCTCCAACCTTCCGATCAGGGGTCGACTGCCATTACCACTACACCACGGCCGTGAAGCTGCATATCATTTAAACCACAACGTAAATACGTCAATGATTTTAACGGAAATACCAGTGTTGTAAATTAGCAACATGGTCGGTGGAGATGGAGCACGTACTTTTCTAAGTAAATTAAAATAAAAAATAAATAAGTCACATTTTTGTCATCTGTGTATGTTTCCCATACAAGACGAAATTCGTCTCTGCATTTAACCCAACCACCACCAGGTGGTGCAGTGGGCAGCCATAGAGAGTGCCCGGGGAGCTGGGGAAATAGGTGTGCACTCATAGACACCCCAAGGTGTGTAGTGGCCGGGGTTCGAACCTGGGTCCTTCAGGTCCCAAGTCGGGAGCCCTGCCTCTACACCATAACATTGTCTAGGAAAATTAATCAGTTTATAGAAAGAGATATTTTAATTAATATTGATATATGGTATGTTTCATAATATATTTTTAGTAATATTAAGTAATTATTTCCAGTACATTTTCCTTAATCTAGCATGTTCAACGGCGATCTGTACGACCCGAAGTATTCTTTTTAGCGCATGCAAATATGAGCTACACTACGGATCGGCTTGCATAACAGATCGGACAATGACGAGGCCCACAGATGTCCTCGAGAGAGGGGGTAGGAGGAGAGGCAGCAGAGCATCATTATTCACATAACCTCTGGGAGAATTTGAGATAGCTGGCATATTCAAGGCCAAGCGGGGGAGCCAGATTTGTTAACAACTTATGTTTTGGGACAGTCGGATGCTGCTTGATTTAAAAAAAAAAATGTCTACCTTCAAAAGTTCTGCTGGTACGTCTCAATGGCGAATCCAAAACAGACAGATTTGTGATCATTCCACGGGGCCGTGCTTTTGTAGCCTTCCCCAAGGTCAAATCCTTCACGTCAACGAGTTCCAGAAGCTGCAAGTGGCCTGCGATTCTCAGAAATCGCATCCAACTTACGGCTTAGCTCGAAAAGCATCTGAGTCTGGGCGCTCGAAGCGCGGCACATTCCTTCACACATGGCAGGCAGCTTCAAAACTGCCAGATCTGCTGCCTACGTCTTCCAAATTTGTCGATAAGCCAGAAATCCGCCAAGTCCAAAAAGCAGAAATTCCGCTATCATAAATCCAATTATGTATGAGTCTTCTACGTCCTCAATGGACAATACAGAGAAACACTATCTTCCACTGGCCCCAGGAATCCATGGTGTATCCCAAAGCAAATGTCCCTTCAGGGCATGAGGGCTCTCCTTCTCTCCGTCTTCTTGTCGAGAAAATTTTATCAATTGCTTTGAGAGACCAGCTGACCAAATCATACTCATTCAACCTTTATTTAGACGGGTTAATACCATTGAGCCTCGGGGACTCGTTTACAAGAGAGACCTGATTTCTGTTTTGTTTTTGATATTCACTTTATCTCCAGATCTGACAGCGATAGGTTGTAACTTTTGTACCTGTGCGCTCAAATTCAGCAAGAATCCTGAGAAATCCAAAAAGCGAGCGCTTTCTAAACATCTAAACACTAATAAGGTCATTTTGGTGACACACACCTTCATTTAACTTTATTTAATATAAAATGTGTACAGAAATTTGTGTCTTCTGTAGAATTAAAAAATGTTTTTCATTTGGATAGAAATAAAAACTGCCTCTTAGGCCACTTAGACCATGTCCCAGCTTATTTATTAGTTTGTGTGTTTAAGAAATTCTAATGATCATGAAATTATTTCACACTTGTGGATGCATGCAAAGAAAAAGAAGCTTGGCTTGCATGCAATTTAGGCAAAAGGTTGAGCATTGTGTGCCTTTTTAGATACTTTTTATTTATTTATCCAGAATTCTGCCTGCACCTGCCATAGCGACTGCATGAGCATGTGCACATTTTTTATGACCTTGCACGCTGTCCTTCTCTCTTGCTGTTTAGTTATCTCTTCTTTTCCTCCTATAGGATGCACACATCAACCACAACCTGCAGTTTGGGCTCTGCTGACGAAAACGCTGTAACTCAGGCAGACGAGGGGCTCAAAACTGTCCACCTGGAGCTCACTGAGACCTGTCTAGATATGATGGCACGATACGTGTTCTCCAATTTCTCTGCGCTGCCCAAGAGGTTGGTGGAAATCTTTATTTTTGCTTGTCTTTTGCTCAGTTGGGGAAAAAAAAAGGATGATTTTTCTTCTGGTTGTCCTCTTAGGTCTCCCATTGCAGAGTTTCTCTTAGCCGGAGGTCGCAGTATGACCTGGCTGGTTGGCAACAAGCTGGTGACCATAACAACCAGTGGAGGCGTAAGAGCACAAGCCTTGCTCGGGCTGGACATGTCTGAACGTCTGGGAGGAGGCGGGGAAATGACCAGGTAATGCACGCTCGCAGACAAAATTATTTAAAGATTTGGATATCTCAGTCTGCTCTGACGTTTCTATACACACATTTTTTTTCTTTGTCATCTAGCTTCTGAGTACAGAAGATTTCATTCAGTTGGGAAAACTTAAAAGTTTATTTTCATTGAAGAGTTTATCAAGAGTTTTTGTCCTTGATACTCAATTTGGTGTGGCTTAGTTGGTCAAGGCGCCTGTCTAGTAAACAGGGGATCTACGGTTCAACTCCTGGCAGTGCCTTGTAACATTTTGATGGCATAGTGGTTCAGTTGGTAGAGCCGTTGCCTCTCAGCAAGAAGGTCACCAGATTGAATCCCAGCCGGGGGCTTTTCTGGAGTGGAGTTTGAATGTTCTCTCTGTGTATTCTTGGGTTTTTACAGAGTACTCCGGTTTCCTCCCACAGACCAAAAACATGCATGTTAGGCTGACTGGTAACTCTAAATTGTCCCTAGATGTGAATGAGAGAATGATTGATGTGTCCCCATGATGGACTTGCGACCTGCCAAGGGTGTCCCACACTTCTCGCACAGTGACTGTTGGATATGGGTACCATTGACCCCCGCAATCCGAAAAGGAAGAAGCGGGTAAAGATAATGGATGGATAGATGTTTAAAAAAAACATCATAATGATGCAAGTATCAAATTAAGACCGTATTAGCCGATTCTTGCATCATTTTGAGTATTTTTATTTATTTATTGCAAAGACTTGGTAGATGACAATGCAAACTTAAAAAATAAATAAATAAAAACTCCAGCTGATTGGAAACTTATCAACTGCATTGCGTCCAGCATCCCCCTTCTGTTTGTCAGCCGCCTGCTGTCTAGCCACCCACTGCTGTCCAACATCCTCCTTCTGTCCAGTGGCTTGTTACTTAATAATTTTCCTTTTGCATTTTAAAATACTTCCATACCACAAACATGTTGGCACATTACATCAAAACAGCCACTTCATTACGACTGTCGTACGGCAGCTACCCTGTGGCATGGATGCTGTGAAACCATGGAGAGTAGGTCAGCAACAAAGATGGAGTGTGGAGTGGAGCGGCTGCCCCGATAACGATCATTGAAAATTCTGATTCGATACTTATCGGAACAGGACATACCTCGTAGTTGCCTTTTCAAAAGGGCCATCTTTTGCATGTAACGTGTTTGCACGACCTTCAATGACTGGAATAATACGTTGTCGTTCTACGCCACTTTTTTTTGTTTTTCCCCACTGGCAGAGAGCAGCATAAGTGCAAACATGAATATTTTTGTTCTTTATAATTCAGCATTAACATTTTTTGACAGTATGAGTGCTTGTGGTGCACTTTGATTTGCGAGCTCCATTGTAAATATTTGTCCGTGTTGGTTCTGCAGGTCAGATCCGTCACTACACACACGAATCACCAAAGAGGCTCCAGCCACTCTGGAGTCACAGTCCACTCAGCAACACAACAGATCGACTCGGATACGGGTCCGCTCCATGTCGGGTAATTACGACACAGTTCTTTGTCCTTTCTGCTGGATTACTTAGACTTATATTTTTGTTTGCATGCAAAGACAGACTTGTGGCTTTAATTACTAGTGTTTTTAATTGTTTTGTTGTTCAAAAAAGGTAGAGAAGAGTTGATTGATTTCTACGAGCAGTGGCGGCCCGTGAAATGTCCACGGGGGGGTATTTCTCCAAAATGAACATTTTTTCCCAAGTTCAAATAGTTTTTTTTTAAATCAAATGCAGATTAATACAAGGTCAACAGAACAATTAAATGCTCAGGATAAGAAGAGCCAATTTGACTCAATAAAACAACAAAGAACAAACAAAAATATATATAAATAAATAAATTATATATAAATTATAGAAAGGAAAATAAGTGAGATTAAAACATTTCTGCATTTCTACTTGCAAGAGGCTTTGTTTTCATTCTCCAGATCAATACAGTGTTAAGAAATAGTAAAACACCACAAGTGACATTTAGTATATAAAATTATTAATGTTTGATCATTTTTTATAAGCAAATTAAAATAAATGTAGCCATCAGAGTCCAATACTGTACAATAACCTGCGCTGGCAACCTAACTCCACAAACAAACAAAAACAAACTAACCAGTTGCCACTTTTAGAATAAACAGTCAGCTGAAGGCTTTTATCACAAACAGAGCACCTAAAAGTGGAGAGGATATCAGTCAGGAATGGTAATATAATAATATAAGCATTAGATAAAGGCTAGCATTAGCATGTTAGCTCCAAAAAAAAATCACCAGTTGCCACTTTTAGAATAAACAATCAGCTGAAGGCTTTTTTCACAAACAGCCATCCAAAATTTGAGAGGCATATCGGTCAGAAATGCAAATAGACATTAGATAAAAGGCTTTCAATTTTTTAAAACTTACCTTAACAAGCCTGCTTGAGTCACTGACCGCACGGCTAATTTTCGAGACAAAAAAAAAAAGTAAAACGGCTGGAAACGCGCGATCGGTAGGTAGAGCTCACGTTGGACTGTTCCGGGCGGTGAAAACTGCGCCCAGCATCTTCCCATTGTTTTGTAACATCGTGGAATAACTGCGCATGCGCCACTTATAACGAGAGTCTATGGATAAGATCAGAGCGCCCCCAAAACAGGAAATACGTCACCAATCAGAAAACGTTTTTTGAAACAAACAATATAACTCATCATTACTCATAAAATATTTATCCTACACAACTAAAAACATATACGGTATGCATATATTTCGAAATATTTTAATTTTATTATTTCATTTTTATTATTATTTTTTTTAAGTCTTCAATGTAACATGGTCCAGAATTTCCAGTGGGGCGGCGCCCTAGCGCCCTCTATTGGCCGTCCGTCCCTGTCTACGAGTCTTGTCAAGGAGTATCATAACTGTACTTTGCTTTCTATGTTATTTGAATGACTTAAATTTATTTAGGCTTTGTTGGTCTACCTGAACATGTTTAACTTGTATGTTTTACCTTTAATAACATTTCACGTCATTACATTTTATTTGCTATTTGTATGCTTTCTTTTCATTTTTAGTCTAAATATTTAATTAGATGAATGTCCTCAATGAAATGCAGAGGATCTGTGCGCTTGAGTAATTATTAATAATTATGGTGATCTTTCTTGTTCTCCAGGGGGTCACGCTCTACGTGGTGGTCCTACCCAGAGTCTTAGTCCTCTGGTCTCCCCCTCAGAGGGTGAGCTAGCTCCTACTCTTTCTCCCTCTTCGGGCTCTGGTCTGAATAGCGTTGGTCCTCCCTCGTCCACCTCTGCCGCCCCCTCTGCTCCTCTTCCTCTCAAAGATAACCCCAGCCTGGCTGAGTTTGTCCCAATGCTCACTCAGGGTTGGGCAGAAATCTTCATACGGAGACCTTCAGGTGTGGAATGAAACTATCTCAGTGCCTTGGTTTGCTCTGTCAGTTTGTCATTTTATGTATACCGTAGTAAGTCAGTATCTGAATTTGTTTCAGTGTAAGAAACAAACACCTCACAACAACGGTTGTGTATCTTTGATTTCAGGGAACACCAGCTGGCTGATGTGTTTGGAGAACCCGCCCAGTCCCTTTTCCTCCGAGCTCGGCAACATGCCGCTGCAGGAGCTGTCCAGCATCCTGATGACGATGGAGGGTGTAAAGGAGCGTCCCGCGGAGACTTCCAGCGCTCCAGCCAGCACCGCCGCCCCGGCACCCACATCTGTCTCTGAGCCCTTAAACCTAACACAAAGCAGCGTTGGAGGGAAGTCAAACCTGATTCAGCGCTCTAACACCGGTGAGCCTGAAGAGTGTTTGCAATCACGTTAGAGGCTGTTTTTGACTTTTTCATGAGAAAAAAGTGTGATAGTTGGATTGCTGTTGAACTAACCAAAGCAGAACTTTTGAATTTTGAGAATACGTCGATTTAGGTCATGTAAAGTACCAGAACATCCTTCTTGTCTGCCTTGTTACTTCTTCTTGATTCCATGTAGTGTGTGGTCATAAATAACAAATTCCCTACTTGGGCTTAAATGTTACCATTCAACCAGCTTGTCCTCATTCTGGATAACGACTGGTAAAGGCTTGTAAAACCATATCTGTTGTTTTAAATCAAGTGTTTTCTTTATGCAGTTGCTTTCTGTTCTAAAATGCAGTTTTGTGTATTTGTTCTTTCTCTCACTCTGGGACTCCATCCACTTCATCTTTTTTACGTTTTTTGCGTTCCGGCAACTGTTTGCGTGGATCCCACAGCTCTCAGGCTTGCTAAGAAAATGATTACCATACATAAACACGAATTATAAACACAACAGACGACACAACACAACTTCTTAATATCACATATGATCATCTGCCCCTTCGAGTGAAAAATTTCCGCCTCTACCCTTAAAAAAAATCGCTGCCCCTAAAAGAATTGTGGGGGTGGGTGCCTGGAGGTTTCACATGTGGAGTCGGACAGTGAATTCAGTGGAGAAGAGTCTGCTCTGAACCGTCAGGGGGGCTTAGATGTGAGTGTTTACAAATGTAAGTAAACGTAGATGTTTAACAACATGTTAAAATGCACCAAAATGCAGGAAATTGCATCTACTTTATTCAAAATGTTCTGGGGGAGGACCCCTAGACACCACCTCCACCAGCTGGCTCGCACGCTATTTGCATTCCAACATTGATCGATTTACAAATTAAGCTCTGATACAAGTACGTACTTGAAGCTGGTATCTGGTATACAGTATTAGTATTGACTTCAGCTGCCTTATTTTTCCTTTGCAGAGAAGTTAAGATTTCAGACAAACAATGCATTTCATTAAGGACGACAAGATAACGTTACTAACACATATGTTTTACCTCTACGTTCGATTTATTGTTCTGGATAAAGTTTTACAAGGCAATAGCTTATGCTAGGTTATCTAAATGTTAGCTTGAGAGCCATGTAGCTAATGACAAGAGGGATGGAGGATTGAAGATCATTTATTTTTGTTTGTTTTTTTATTTTACAGATCAGTTAAATAAATGTACCTTGCTTTATTCAAATGGTAAATGGAGCTTATTTATATAGCGCTTTCCAGCCCCCTGTGAGGGGCCCCAAAGCGCTTTACAATACCAACCATCCACCCATTCATACACACATTCATACACCGGTAGCGGCAGACTGCCATGCAAGGCGCCATCCAGTCCTACCGGGAGCAACTCGGGGTTAAGTGTCTTGCCCAGGGACACGACACATGGTGTGGGGAACCGGGATTTGAACCTCCAACCTTCCGATCGGGGGACGACTGCCATTACCACTACGCCACGGCCGCCCGTTATTCAGCAAAATATGCTACACAGTATTGCTGAATGTGAAAGTGAAACTTAAGTGAACGGCAGAGACTTGAAAGTAGTCCTCACACACCCTCTGCTGGATACATAGTACAGTTACAGCTGGTTCACAGCATTTTAGGGATGGAAATTATGTGTTTATATTGTCACATAATGGGACAATTATCACCGATACACTATATCCCCAAACGCCTATATTGTCATAAGATATCGGCCTTACCGATATATCGGTCGGGCTCTAGTACTCAGGTTTTACATTTAAAATATTTCCATATGTGACCACTCATACGTGTTACTGTGTCCTGCTTTAGACTCTGTGGTGGTGCTGGAAGAGAGGTCAGAGGTCACCACACCTCACACCCCACTGGAGTGGGTGGAAGGGGAAGAGTTTGAGCCCATGCCCTCCGAGCCCATATTCATGGCTTCTGATAAGACACCTCCTCCTGGAACACTCAGCAGGGTAAGGAGTTAACGCTGGTCCGTTGTTTAATAATGCCTCCTATGCTAGCATTACCTGATGGTTTGAAATAAACAACTTAATTATAAACATGTGCATTTAAAAACCGGTTTCTAGTTTTAACTCCAGAAGCGACATTCACAGATTTTTACTGATGGCAGAAGACAAGATAACTTATCTTCTGTGTGTTTCTGTCTGCTGGGAATTAACCAGTGGATTTTAATGAAACTCCCAAAATAATCACTGGACAAACATCCAATAAACTTTTGGAGTCAGTCCAGTTAGGATGGCCTTCACAGCTAACAACCTTCACACACATGAAAATAGCTACAACTCAGCCAAGTTTACAGAGATTGAGTGAAAATGTAATGTGGTAGTAGCTGGGCGTCATTCCCAACACATGCTCTGAGCACTAACTGATTACCCAAAGCCTTTGTTTCAAACTTTGGTATGCAAGGCAGCAGTTAGCATACATTCCTGTTTGACTTTTAATTAATACCATAAAACAATTTACATTAGAGTCACAAATTGACTCGCACATAAAAATAGACACAAGCGTTTTAAAAAAGATGTTAAAAGCAAGGACTAAAAGAAACAGAAAGTGTCTGTTTTTACGGTAATTTTTCAGCATGGTTATTGCTAACAAATTAAAAATAATTCTAGCTAGTGGGACTTTGTAGATCTTGGTGGCTATCTTGGTCACAAAGGAATTATACAGTTAATATAAATTACTTTATTAAAATCCAGACAAAATGAATGAAATTAACTAAACATGTCAAGAATTGTCAGATTATTCAGATTAAAATTTGTTAAAATTGATTAAAATTTAAACATTGTTGCATAGACTTTGTCTCCGAAATTTCAGTTTTTTTTTTCTCTCAATAGTTTTTATTATAAAAGTTTGTTTTTGAGGATGAAAATACTTGTTTTTGTCACAATTTTCATCTATAATTATTTGGTGATGTGATTTTTACATAACTTATTTTCGTTTTAATTTGGTTTCTACAACAAAATTGAACAGTCGAGAATATATATACCGTATATATA